>CAMZMU010000013.1:3798120-3942959 GCA_947311845.1 Poa pratensis
TGATACACCTTACAATAAAAAGCTATCTAATGGTAAATAAAAAGGGTGTTGAGATTGTTCATTGTGTTTTTTGTCTTGTCATTTTGATATGGGCTTGTTCCATATTCTGGGACAAGAGGTACCCCTCCCCAGTTGACGCTCTTAATGATACTAATTATTACTTACAATGATATTTAACTTGAACTTGCTTTTTTTTCCAAGTTGAGTAACACATGGAGTAGGTACTTGTATTCAAGGGGCATGAGACTTTCAACCTGTACTTTGTCAAGCACACTACTACGTATTTGCTTTCACTTTAAACTTAATCCATTCAAGATGCCATGATAGGGGAAAGAGCTTGACACCAAGAATTACCACATTACAATCATTGACTTAAGTAGAGAAGTTCAGAAGTTAGATGAAACTTATTCATGCTTTACCTCTACTCATATATATACTTTCTCCAAAGTGTCCACCTTTATATTCAGATTTTCATCAAATACTCTATGACCATTGTAGGATGTTTTACTTATTATTATGCATACTTGTGGTCCATAGTACCTTCTCTTATGTTACACTTTGTGAATTATCATTGAACATCCTTGCGTGATACTGATATCACTCATAAAACTATCTTGCATATTGCTACTCCCTTTTAAGAATGACATTTGACTCTATGTAGCAATAGTAATCATCTTTGATATCCATTGATAGTATAAATTGCAAAGTCCATGTTAGTTTTATCACCTTCGTACTCGAGGACGAGTAAAGGTTAAGCTTGGGGATGTTGATGCATGTAAAATGCTACATGAACTTTGCATATTTTCTTAATTCCAGTCATATTTGCATCATATAAGGTTATATCACTGTTTTATAATGATTTTGGGAATATTTGATATGTTTCCTATTTTTATGGAATTAACCCTGCGCAGCAGAAAACCCTATTTCTATATTTTAATGTTTCAGGGACCCAAACGACGTCCAAATGACCTGGAAATTTATGAGCATCAGTTTTTGGAAGGAACAAACGTGAGAGCGAAGGAACAAACAAGCGGAGGCCCGAGGGCCCAGATGAGTGGGCCCACGCGGCCCATGTACCTGGCCGTGTGGGACCCCCCCTTTTGGCCCTCGGAGCTCCGTTGCCGTCGATCTTCCTCCACCGACTCCGTTTTGACCTAAAACCGCCTATAAAAATAGTCCCCCGACGTTCTCTGGAAGGAGCGCCGCAGAAACACAGAAACACCGAAACAGAGACCTGGAGTTGCAGATTAGAGGGGGAAAACTCTGGCGGGCGCTGCCGGCGTGGTCTCCATCTTCTCCAACGACTTCTCCACCGTCTCCATGATGAAGAGGGAGTAGTCCACCTCTGGACTATGGGTTTGTGGAAGTAACTTATGTATCTCTCTCTCGAGCTTCACTAATTAGTACCGCATGAGCTGTTGAACATGATTACGGTCATCTATGTAATACCTTTGTGGTGGATGTTTTTATGAGTTAATATATGTTCGAGATTGCAATGGTTTTGTTTCAGTATGAAAGTAGATGCATATTATGTACCCCGTTCTTATTTACTTGTCATGATCAAGCATGTTTATGAGAGCGTGTGAGGGGGAATGTGTGCATTAGTTGGAGTAACGGGGGGGGGCTAGTGCAGTGAATGTGAGAGAACTTCTGCGATCCAGTTGGGTATCTCTACCTTTCTTTGTTGCCTCACTAGGGTAAAAAGAAATACCATGCTACCGGAGATGTGGTGTGACCATTGCCACTACTCCATGACGAGATCTAGCATGTTCTTATTTTTAACTTCATGTCATGATACTTATTGCTATACTCTGAGTTATCTTAATTACTGAGGTGTTATGATTAGTTCGCATCTTGGTGGAGTATAAGAGAACTAAAACCAAAAAGTCTCTATGTTAGGACGTGATGCCCATATAATTATAACTTGTCATTAAACTGTTGTGTTGCAATCTCATATGTCAACTCTAGTGTTCCATTGTCTACCACTTTATTAAAGAGAGAGTGCATTTGTGAAACCATGAACCCCGGTCCATTTTAATCATAAGAAAACACCTTTCCAACAACTTTTACCACTTTTCCATTTTCTGCCATTTAAAAATCCGAAAATACAAAAACACTTTTACATCTTGCATTCATCATATAAAACCCAAAAATATCATTTATCATTAGTACCACCATCCTTGCATATTTATTTACCACCCACTGCATATTTATTTCTTGTTGCATTGCATATTATCTTGATATCATTCTCACACCTTGTGCTTGACAACCACTAGGTGAGGTTGAGGATCAAAACATTTACTTTGTTTTGTAGGTAACCAAAAGAAGGATAGGAAGATAAATCTTCACTACTGATTCCCCGAGAGTTCGATATTAACCCTCGAGTCACCCCTCGTGGGGAAAAACACTCTTCCACTTACTACACACTCTGCAAGTGGAGTCTCAACCTAACCCATATTCTTTTGACGCAGGTAACTACGTCATCGGGTATCAACGATCAATACCAGACAAGCAGGAATAGGGTGTTACTCTCCGGAGCCTGAACCTAGGTAAATCTTTGCCTCTGCTTGTCAGCCGACGAAACTACCAGTACTACCACGTTCTCTCCCCATAATCTCAACCCTAGGTCCTTAACCATGGGATTTGATGAGTTAACCCCGTCATCAATATTCATCGGATACCAGCAAACACAACATGTAACATTACAATAAGATGATCTTGATCATGATAGGCAGCTCACAAGATCTAAACATGATAGCATAAAGTGGAGAGACAACCATCTAGCTACTGCCCATGGACCCGTAGTCCAAGGATGAACTACTCACGCATCACTCCGGAGGCAGGCATGGTGATGTAGAGCCCTCCGGTGATGATTCCCGTCTCCGGCAGGGTGCGGGGAAGAGCTTCTGAACCCTCCGAGCTAGGGTTGACGGCGGCGGCGTCTCTGGAACTTTTCATGGATAATGGCTCGGGTATTTAGGTTTTTCGTCGGGAAGAATAAATAGGCGAAAGGGCGGCGGCTGTGGAGCCACGAGGGCCCCACACACCCCACGGCCGGCAGGGGGCCGCGGCCCATGGTGTGGGTGCCACGTGGCCCTCCTCCGTCTCTCTCTGGACTCCGTCTTCGTGTTGGACAAATAGGAGGTTCTGTCCAAGTTTCGTCCAATTCCGAGAATTTCCAGACTAGCTTTTCTGGAATACAAAAACAGCAGAAAACAGGAACTGGCACTGTGGCATCTTGTTAATAGGTTAGTCCAGAAAATGCATAAAAATGCTATGAAGTGTATATAAAACATGTAACAATTGGGAATAATATCAACTGGAACATCAGAAATTATAGATACGTTTGAGACGTATCACTCGCTTTTCATTATTACTAGCTCGCTGGTCCGTTTTTTACTTTTGTGCTTATTACAACTGTCTTCCACACTATACGATTAATCCTTTATGTTTGGCAAGACGGGAAGCCTGACAACCTTCCTGGAATGTTCGGGAAAAGAGCTTTGTGTTTTGTGTGCAGGTTCCACTTCAATCCTTGCTGAGCATTGTATTCCTACTGGTTCGATAAATCTTGGTTTTTAACTTAGAGAATTTGTTGTTACACTACATCATACCTTTCACTTGGGTTCACAACAGTCATCATGACCTGAGAGCGGCTGAGAGCCATTTTGGGGTATACAGCCCGCTGAAAAACTGAAGGAACACCAAACTCGAAACTACAATAACTTGAGCATCCGAGATTTGTTTTGGATGAACATGGGCTTATTTTGAAGATAAAACCAAGCTTTATCTCTTCATACATAGAAAGACCAAATATCAACAAAATATGATGATAATCGAAATGGGGAAAGGTTATACCTCTCTATAGAGGACGAACCGACAAAACCTTCAATATCAAGAACGTAATAAATTTTACATACGCAATCCGTTTTTTATAAATTTGAGCTTACCTTGAAGATATGACAAACTTCACGTAGAGAAAATCAAATAATAACCAAGAAAGATGATGGCAAACATGCAAAGGTTTGACCTCTATATGAACAATACGATCAAACTACTCACTCGAGAGCCCCCTTGATAGTACGACTATGTATCCTATAATAAGTTCTCCCAACTAACACTTTGAGATCGTAAAATGAAAAAACTATCAAGGTTATACATTTGTACTGTGAGTTCCACTTGAGGTTGATGGTGCCAGCCTTGACATCCTAAAGTTGGACCACAAATGTTCACGCAATTCTCCTTTTCAAGACATACTTGTAATATTCTCAACACTATTATGGCCACTCCACGGATCAACCTTTGGTCATCACATAATATTTTTCTTTCAACCTTGAAACCAGCATATGGTTTTCAAGTATTGCCTATGGACAAGTATAACTCAATGCATATCAACACCACACATGGGGCACCATGCTCTTTCACTTATGGTCCATGTTTTCTGAAAGGAGGGAGTATATGACATTCATTTAACTAGTTTTGTCTGATGACCTATACATTTTATTTACCAAAAAAAATTGTGCCCTGAGCTATTAGTCGAATATACTTTGGTCCCAAAATTCTAAAAAGCTTTAGAACTTGACCCTGAACTTTTGAAAGAGACATATACATTTGACCTCTCAACTGAATAAAAAAATGCCGCTGCCCTGCAACAAAGTGGACTGTGCCCTTTTCTCGGCGACCAGAGTTATCAATGGCGATGGCATTCGACATGCTTTTGGACATATCGCTGGCTCCACAAGCAGTGCCCTAGAGACATCGCACCAGAAGTCCTTCGATCTCGATGTGAAAAAATACATATGTGAATGACACACTCACTAGTAGGGAAGTGCCTTTCTATGGAATGACATTTTGTGGCGCACCATTTTGGCCATGCGCCACACAAATACTTATGTGGCGCACCACGCCAAATGCGCCACAAAATACTGTGGCGCATATACGCAAGCGTGCGCCACAGAAACATGGTGTTCCCCCCTCCACAAAATCTGGTGACATTTCTGTGGCGCATTTCGCAGGATGCGCCACAGAAAGCAGCATTTCAGTGGCGCATCCATGCCTGTGCGCCACAGAAATGTGGTGGGCCCCTTCCAACGATTCTCTGCGTGCTTATTCTGTGGCGCACGGTTCTGGATGCGCCACTGAATATACCATTTCTGTGGCGCATCTCCACCCGTGCGCCACAGAAAAGTTTGTGTGTGTTCTTTATTTTTTTAAATTTGTGTGTATTTAAAATAATGGTCTACTAAAAAATGTATGTATATTATTTTCTTTAAATGTAACCAAAAATATTTTTTCAAAAGAAACACATTCTTTTTTTAAATGTTGTGTGTATTTAAAATAATGGTCTTTTTTAAAAAATGTGTGTATATTCTTTTCTTTAAATTTAACCAATTTTTTCAAAAGAAACACATTCTTTTTTAAATGTTGTGTGTATTTAAAATAATGGTCTTTTTTAAAATATGTGTAGTGTTCTTTTTAAATTTAACCAAAAATATTTTTTTAAAGTTTTTTTAAACCTTTGAGGCCACCAAATTCTGTGGCGCATCCCTCCACCTGGTGCGCCACAGAATAATACATTTCTGTGGCGCACCGAGGAGGATGCGCCACGGAAATTCTTGACTTAGCCGTTTTAGGCGTGCGCATGCCCAAATCAAACCACCAGTACACTGCGTGCGCGTCGCTCTCGACCCACACGTACTCGCCGTCGCCGCCGCCAACTCGCCGCCGCCGGTCACCGTAACCCGTCCGCCGGCCGCCGGCCCTCTCTCTGTCGCGCCCATCGCCGGCCGCTCTCACCCGCGCGCGCCGCCGCCCACGGACCGTCCGTCTCGACGCCGCGTAGGAACTCGACGCCACCGCCCTCGACACCTCCATCCCCTCCCGAGGTGCTGCTCCATCCCCATCTGATCCCTCCCTCTCCCGCACGCACCTCTCTCCTTCCCCTCCACCTTTCACATGAGGTGTTTGTTAAAATGCCAAACCTAAAAAAACAAAAGAAATATGTGTTATGCAATTGCTTGCTGCTAGTTACATTAAGTTGTTAGAAATGCTTGCTGCTAGTTGCTACTAGTTGAGATGAAAATTTTCACAAATTTTGCTAAGTGTTAAATATGGTCACTGTTAAACATACCTTTAAAACTGACTTGAATTAAGGTGTTTGAACTTTTCAAAAAAATATTTTTGAGCTTTATCATGAAGTAATAACATAGTGCAAGAGATCCATGAAGGTACATTGTAAATAGGATCAAGATTTGATAATTTTGTAAGCCTCCAAAGTTGCTACTTTTTAATTGTCTTGAAGATGCATTTTTAGTTGGAATTAACTAATGCATTATTTTGCCAAATGCAGGACATTTAAAAGAAACTCAGTGTGATTTTAGGTGAGATGTGGATGTGGTGATTTGGATGTTGTATGTTGATACGTCCATTTTGCATCACTATTTTATATCATAATTTACTGCTATTCATCGATATATTTCATATTTAGAAGTGTTACTTATGTTATTTTACCTATTTTGCATGTTTGATGAATAATGGAGAATTGGACACCGGAGTCAGGATTCTGCTGGAAAAAGCACCGTCGAGATGCACTATTTCTGAAGATCAATAAATCGAAGGAGACATATGGAAGTTCCTATTTTACCAGAAGATGGAGGAGGCCAAAAGGGGAGCTGAGATGGGCCATGGTGGGCCCTCCTCACCTGGCGCGGTGGGCCCCCTGCCGCGCCGGTGGTTTGGGGGCCCTGGCCCACCTCAGCCGTTCCCCCTTCGCGTACTTGACCCCCTCGGAACCCTAACACACAGAGAGGCCATCGAAATATTCCGCCGCCTCCACGAGGCGGAAAACACCAGAGAGCGAAAAGCTCCCCTGCAGGAAGAAATCTGCCGGGGGAAATTCCCTCCCGGAGGGGGAAATCGTCGCCATCATCACCGTCATCGAGCTGGACTTCATCGGGATCATCATCATCATCATCTCCACCGCCAACACCATCATCACCGCCGCTGCACCCCGTCTCCGTTGTAACATCTAGGGCTGAATCTTGTCTATTTCATAGGGGAAACTCTCCCGGTGTTGATTACTCTTGTTATTGATGCTATTGGGTGAAACCATTGGACTAAGGTTTATGTTCAGATTGTTATTCATCATCATATCACCTCTGATCATGTTCCGTATGATGTCTTGTGAGTAGTTCGTTTAGTTCTTGAGGACATGGGAGAAGTCTTGATGTTAGTAGTGAACTATGTTGAGTAATATTTAATGGTTTGATGCTTAAGTTGTGGTGTTATTCTTCTAGTGGTGTCATGTGAACGTCGACTACATGATACTTCACCTTTATGGGCCTAGGGGAATGCATTGTGTATTCGTTTGCCAATTGTGGGGTTGCCGGAGTGACAGAAACCTGAACACCCGTTGGTATATCGATGCATGAGGGATAGCAGGATCTCAAAGTTTAAGGCTGTGGTTAGTTTAACTTAATTACTTTCTTGTATTTGCGGATGCTTGCAAGGGGTATAATCACAAGTATGTATTAGTCCTAGGAAGGGCGGTGCATTAGCATAGGTTCACCCACACAACACTTATCAAAACAATGAAGATTAATCAACTATATGAAGCGAAAGCACTTGACAATATCCCGTGTGTCCTCAAGAACGTTTGGTCATTATAAGTACAACAACCGGCTTGTCCTTTGCTGTAGAAAGGATTGGGCCACTCGCTGCAACTATTACTACTGCATTTTATTTACTTGTACTTTATTTATCTGTCATATCAAAAACTCCTAAAAACTTGTCTGTGAGCATTTACAGTGAATCCTTCATCAAAACCGCTTGTCAACACCTTCTGCTCCTCGTTGGGTTCGACACTCTTATTTATCGAAAGTACTACGATACACCCCCTATACTTGTGGGTTATCAAGACTATTTTCTGGCGCCGTTGCCGGGGAGTGTAGCGCTATTGGTAAGTGGAATTGGTAAGGGAAACATTTATTGTACGTGCTGTTTTTATTTTTGCCTGCTGCTATATCTCATTATGGAGGGGTCTTCTCTTGAATTCCTATTTGGGAAAACAACTACCACTGCTAAGGTAGTAGAGGAGGCGCAGATGAGCAGGTAATACCGTTCAAAATTCCTATGAAAATTGTTGAACGTGTCACAAATAACCGCTATGCAGGAGATGGAACTGTCCATCCTGGAGATCATTTGTTATTTCTGCATGAATTGTGCGAGTTATTTAAGTGTGCAGGTATCTCGATGGGAGAAGTTAAGAAGAAATTATTCTCTCTATCACTGTCTGGTAAAGCTGCACATTGGTATAAACTGCTGAAGAATGGGTATTCTCTTGGATGGGAGGAAATTGTACCTCTCTTTTACTCCAAATTCTATCCTCCAAGTGAGATTCATAAGGATCGGAACCTCATATATAACTTCTGGCCCTATGATGGAGAGAGTATCGCTCAAGCGTGGGGGAGATTGAAGGCATTAATGCTCAAATGTCCCATTCATGAGCTTCCTGGTAATATTGTTATTGATAACTTTTATGCAAGACTCTCCTTTCAAGATAAAACTCTATTGGATACCACTTGTGCTGGATCGTTCACTCGTAATAAAGAAGAGTTTAAGTGGGACCTTCTTGATCGGATTCAGGAGAACACTGAAGGATGGGAGAATGACAAAGGTAGGGAGTCAGGTATAAACTATGACTTTGAGTGTGTTAAAAATTTATGGATACTGATGATTATCGCAAAATTAGCACTACTTATGGTCTTGACTCTCAAATTGTTGCAAACTTTTATAAAGCCTTTGCTTCCTATTTCGGTTTGCCGAAGGAGGGTTTTAAAAATTATCATGAACCATATAAAGATGAATCTGTTTCTCATATATCTAAAGGTGTTGAGGTTAATGTTGCTGATCGCATTATTCCAGAACCTTATATTGAAAAAGTTCCTTTTCCTAATAAGATTAAGGAACATACTATCATAACTGGTGTTGTTAGTAAAAGTAATAAAAAACTACCAAACCTGATGAGCAAATAACTGTTGAACCTGTTGTAGCATTGGTTAAAGATCTTGTCACTGAAAATTTAGAAGATAGACACATTATCTTTTGTGAGGATGCTTCTAATATTGTCTCACATCCTAAAAGTTCTAGGAAGTCTAGTGTTCCTGTGCTTTCTGTTGGGATAGGTGATCATTGCTATTATGGTTTATGTGATATTGGTGCAAGTTCTAGTGCTATTCCTTATGAGCTTTACAGGGAAATTATGCACGAAATTGCTCCTTGTAAACTTGAAGAGATTGATGTGGTTATTCAGCTTGCTAATAGGGAAACTATCTCTCCAATTGGTATCATTAGAGATGTCGAAGTCCTTTGTGGTAAGACTAAATACCCTGCTGATTTTCTTGTACTTGGGTCGGCTGCCAATGATAGTTGTCCTATTATTTTTGGTAGACCTTTTCTGAATACTTGTGGTGCTGTTATAGATTGTAAGAAAGAGAAAATCTTTACTAAATTTGCTGGTGAATCTTATGAATTCAATTTCTCTAAATTTGCTAAAGCACCTTATGAAACTGAATTGCCTAGTGAGGATTTTGAAATTGCTCAACTTGCATCTATTGTTCTTGCTCCTAACAATGCTTTGCAGCAACATATGGAGAATCATGAAAGTGAGAACTTCAGGGAAGAAAGGAATGAGCTTGATGAAGTATTCCTTCGTCAACCTATGCTCAAACACAATTTACCTGTGGAAGATTTGGGTACCACAATGCCACCCAAGGAGGATCCTGTTTTTGATTTGAAACCTCTGCCTGATAATCTTAAATATGCTTATATTGATGATAAGAAAATATATCCTGTTATTATCAGCTCTAAACTTTCAGGTACAGAGGAGGAAAGGTTATTGGGAGTGTTGAGGAAACACCGCGGAGCTATGGGATATACTCTTGATGACCTGAAGGGAATTTCTCCTACTATATGTCAGCACGCCATCAACATGGAACCTGATGCAAAGCCTGTTGTTGAGCATCAGCGTCGTTTAATACCCAAGATGAAAGAAGTGGTAAGAAATGAGGTATTAAAACTTCTTGAAGCTGGTATTATTTATCCTATTGCTGATAGTAGATGGGTAAGTCCTGTGCATGCGTTCCTAAGAAAGGAGGAATTACCGTTGTTCCTAATGAAAATGATGAACTAATTCCTCAAAGAGTAGTAGTTGGTTATAGATGTGCATTGATTTTAGAAAGGTTAACAAAGTAACTAAGAAAGATCATTATCCTTTGCCTTTTATTGATCAAATGCTTGAGAGGTTGTCCAAGAAAACTCACTTTTGTTTCCTTGATGGGTATTCTGGGTTTTCTCAAATTGCTGTGAGAGCGCAAGATCAAGAGAAAACTACTTTTACTTGTCCTTATGGAACTTATGCTTATAGACGTATGCCTTTTGGTTTATGTAATGCTCCTGCTACTTTTCAAAGATGCATGTCTGCTATTTTTCATGGCTTTTGTGAGGAAATTGTGGAAGTCTTCATGGACGATTTCTCCGTCTATGGAACTTCCTTTGATAATTGTTTGCACAACCTTGACAAAGTTTTGCAGAGATGTGAAGAAACTAGCCTTGTTCTTAATTGGGAGAAATGCCACTTTATGGTTAATGAAGGAATTGTTCTTGGACACAAAATTTCTGAAAGAGGTATTGAAGTTGATCGAGCTAAAGTGGAGGCAATTGAAAAGATGCCTTGTCCCAAAGATGTTAAAGGTATTCGTAGTATTCTTGGTCATGCTGGTTTTTATAGGAGGTTTATTAAAGATTTCTCTAAAATTTCCAAGCCTCTTACTAATCTTCTTCAAAAAGATGTACCTTTGTTTTTGATGATGATTGTAAGGAAGCTTTTGAAACTTTGAAAAAGGCTTTAATCACCGCTCCTGTAGTTGAACCACCTGATTGGAATTTACCTTTTGAAATTATGTGTGATGCTAGTGATTATGCTGTAGGCGCTGTTCTTGGGCAGCGAGTAGATAAAAAGTTAAATGTTATTCATTATGCTAGTAAAACTCTTGATTCTGCTCAAAAGAATTATGCCACTACTGAAAAAGAATTTCTAGCTGTAGTTTTTGCTTGTGACAAATTTCGACCCTACATAGTTGATTCGAAAGTCACTATTCATACTGATCATGCTGCAATTAGATACCTTATGGAAAAGAAAGATGCTAAGCCAAGGCTTATTAGATGGGTACTTCTTTTGCAAGAATTTGATTTGCATATCATAGATAGAAAAGGTGCTGAAAATCCTGTTGCTGATAATTTGTCTAGATTGGAAAGCATTCCTTATGATCCTATTCCTGTTAATGATAGCTTTCCAAATGAACAATTGGCTGCAATAAGTGTAAGTTCGCGAGATAGTCCTTGGTATGCTGATTATGCTAACTTTATTGTTTCCAAGTACTTGCCTCCAACCTTTTCAGCTCAGCAAAGAAGGAAATTCTTTTATGACTTGCGGCATTACTTTTGGGATGACCCACACTTATATAAAGAAGGAGTCGATGGTATTATGCGAAGATGTGTTCCTGAATATGAACAACAGGAAATACTGAGGAAATGCCATGGAAGTGCTTATGGAGGGCATCACGCTGGAGATAGAACTGCGCAGAAAGTTCTACAATCAGGTTTTTATTGGCCTACCCTCTTTAAGGATGCAAGAAAGTTTATTTTATCTTGTGATGAATGTCAAAGGGTTGGTAATATCTCTAGACGCAATGAAATGCCTATGAGTTATTCTCTTGTTATTGAACCATTTGATTGTTGGGGATTCGACTTCATGGGTCCTTTTCCTTCTTCACAAGGTAATACTCATATACTTGTTGCTGTTGATTATGTCACTAAATGGGTAGAAGCTATACCTACTAAAAGTGCTGATGGTGAGACCTCTTTAAAAATGCTTCAAGATGTCATTTTTCCTAGGTTTGGTGTACCTAGATATCTTATGACTGATGGAGGTTCTCATTTTATCCATGGTGGTTTTAGAAAGACTCTTGCTAAATATGGTGTTAATCATAGAATTGCTTCAGCCTATCATCCTCAAACTAGTGGACAAGTAGAATTGTCAAATAGGGAGATTAAATCTATCTTGCAAAAGACTGTTAATAAATCTAGAAAAAATTGGGCTAGTAAGTTAAATGATGCTTTATGGGCTTATAGAACTGCTTATAAGAACCCCATGGGCATGTCTCCTTATAAAATGGTTTATGGTAAAGCTTGTCACTTGCCTTTAGAATTAGAACACAAAGCTTATTGGGCAGTGAGAGAACTTAATAGAGATTTTAAACTTGCCGGTGAGAAAAGGTTGTTGCATTTAAGTTCTTTAGATGAATGGAGAAGTGAGGCTTATGAAAATGCTAGACTCTTTAAAGAAAAAGTTAAGAGATGGCATGATAGGAGAATTCTTAAAAGAGAATTTAATGTTGGTGAGAAAGTTCTATTGTATAGGTCTCGTCTCAGATTTTTTGCAGGAAAGTTACTCTCAAAATGGGAAGGACCATTTGTTATTGTGGAGGTGTATCGTTCAGGTGCAATAAAAATTGCTTCATTGAAAGATAACTCTACACAAGTGGTAAATGGTCAAAGACTCAAGCATTATATTTCTGGAGATTCTATTAATGAAGAGGTTGATACAATTAAAGTGGTGACTCCGGAAACTTTCATTGAAGAACATTTTTCTGGGACTGCAGAATTCGATTCGAATAGGTAACAGTTTCGGTAAGAAAAGTTTCGCGAATAACTTTCTAGAAGATATTTTCGTCGTTTTTATTAAATATGGAAAAATAAGAGACCGAACCGGATGGGAGACGGCACCCGTGGTGCCCAAACCATAGGTCGGCGCGGTGGGCCCCCAGCCGCGCCGCCTGGTGGTTTGAGCACCCCGGAGCTCGTCTCCGATCAGGTTTCCTCCTGTACCTTCCTTATGTTGTAAAACTTTTTGCTATATAACTCACCCGAACCCCCGAGGTTCGTATCTCGCCTTTTCATCGTGTTTCGTTTCGAGCTGTTTCTGTCCAGATATTGTTTTCAGATTTAGAAGCGCCATGGTCTCCAACAACAACAACAAGGGCAAGGAGCCTTTGGAAGACGAGACTCAAGACCCCAAGCTGAAGGAGGAAGTCAAGAGCGAAGATGAAGGAGAAGTGGAGGAAGACCCGCGCGAATACCCGCGCGCTACCGTTGCAAGCATCGGAGTGGTGGCAAATCCATTCAAGCCCAGGCAAGGAGCGCGGATGAGCACCGGAGGGAAGGTTCCACGACACTTCTTGGCTCCCAGGACATCTTCCCCAGGAAAGAGGGATTCTGCTGCTGAGGAGTGGGGAAACAACTCCAAGAGTTGGGACTCGCAGTCTGACAAGTTTATGAATCGCATCGAACACAACTCTGAGCTGATTCGCGCCCTCACCTACAAGATTGATGAACTGAAGGAGCTGGTTGATAAGCTTATCAACAATCCACCACCACCGAAGGAGTAATTCATCATAAGTATTGGCATCCCCTTGGTTTGTTCCAAGCTTGGGGGAGTGCCGCGGTATCACATCATTATCTTTACCTTTTACTTTTCCATAAAGTCATATCGTGAGTAGGGAAGTTATCTTATATGATGGTTTGCAATGTGGAAGTATCTCTCTTTTAGTTGGTTATCTATGTATCCCTTGGTGTGAGTTGCCGTTATGAAATATTAATGAGAAGTTTTATCATTTACTTTCTGCATACTTTATTTTAGCTTGCAATTCTCTTTCATATTGATAACCTTGTTGTTAGTATAGGGATCACTTTTTAGAGCACCAAGTTAATCTTTTTGGTTTTGGCAAACTTAGCATTGGTCAGTAGTAGACAATACTTTGAGACTTAAGTAGAGAGAGGGAGTGCATGCAAATATATTATTCCATGATCTTTCTTTCTTTGTAGCTCATAAGCTTAGTATTCTTAAGTTAAACTATTTGTGCTTCTAAGGAAGATTGCATGATTATTCTTATCACTTGTATAATTGTTTGTATCCCTCAACTCTTATGCTTGCTACATAACCTTGCTAGCCAAAGACCTGTATCGAGAGGGAATGCTTCTCATACATCCAAACCTTGAGCCAAACCATTGCCATTCGAGTCCACCATAACTTCCTACTATATGGTATTTTGCGCCATTCCAAGTAAATACTTCATGTGCTACCTTTAAATTATTCAAAACTTATTACTCCTAGTTTTGTGTCACTGTTTATTAGCTCATGAGGGTTCTGTAGAGTTTCTCTAGCACTTTTGTCAAACAGACTTTCACCAATGGACTAGTGGCATATACACCGCTTATCCAACAATTTGCAAAAAGAGCTGGCAAATGGGGTGCCCAGTCCCAATTAACTACAACTTTCATTAATAATTCTCTTCACATGTTTTGCCCTGATTTATCAGTAAGCAACTTAATTTGCAAATAGACACTCCTCCATGGTATGTGAATGTTGGAAGGCACCCGAGGATTCGGTTAGCCATGGCTTGTGTAAGCAAAAGGTTGGGAGGAGTGTCAACTATAAAGAAACTAAAATACATGTGTAAACAAAAGAGAAGAGGGATGATCTACCTTGCTGGTAGAGATAACGTCCTTCATGGGAGCCGCTCTTGAAAGTCTGGTTGACAAGGGGTTAGTGTTCACTTTACTACGATTCGTTGACAACGACATACATAGCTCAAACAACTATTTTCATACTCTCTATATGCTTTGCAAAACTTAAAAGCTCTAGCACATGATTTAATCCCTGCTTCCCTCTGCGAAGGGCCTATCTTTTACATTATTGTTGAGTCAGTAAACCCATTCCTCTCTATCTCAAGCAAGCATTTGAGTTGTTGAGATCCAATTAGTTATATGTGTTGATACTTCTAATCATATCTCTCATTTCCTTGTTTCGCACAATAGCTTTTATCCGAATGAATATAACTTTGAAAGTTATCAATGACTGTAAGGAGACTGTTATGATTAAGGCATGTAAGTTCTGCTATATAAGCTCTGATATAAAGACTCTTCTCGAAAGATAAGTATGATCTGTTAATTGTTCTCTGACCAAGAGTTTAAGTTTGCCTTCACCAATCATGGTTCTCTTTATGCACTTCATCGTGGTTCCCTTTACTTATTTCAAGTTAGATTATATGAAGGGAAGTTGCTGTCTAGAATGACTTGTGTATCAATGAATGTGATGCTTCTTGTCCGTATTTTATTTATCGACACTTTGCTCCATAAACTTGTGGTCATGTTTACTGAGCTCAGTTTTCGCTTGGGGACAAGCGAGGTCTAAGCTTGGGGGGGTTGATACGTCCATTTTGCATCACTATTTTATATCATAATTTACTGCTATTCATCGATATATTTCATATTTAGAAGTGTTACTTATGTTATTTTACCTATTTTGCATGTTTGATGAATAATGGAGAATTGGACACCGGAGTCAGGATTCTGCTGGAAAAAGCACCGTCGAGATGCACTATTTCTGAAGATCAATAAATCGAAGGAGACATATGGAAGTTCCTATTTTACCAGAAGATGGAGGAGGCCAAAAGGGGAGGCTGAGACGGCACCTGGGGGCCCAACCACAGGCTGGCGCGGTGGGCCCCCTGCCGCGCCACTGGTGGTTTGGGGCCCAGGGCCATCCCAGCCGTTCCCCCTTCGCGTACTTGACCCCCTCGGAACCCTAACACACAGAGAGGCCATCGAAATATTCCGCCGCCTCCACGAGGCGGAAAACACCAGAGAGCGAAAAGCTCCCCTGCAGGAAGAAATCTGCCGGGGGAAATTCCCTCCCGGAGGGGGAAATCATCGCCATCATCACCGTCATCGAGCTGGACTTCATCGGGATCATCATCATCATCATCTCCACCGCCAACACCATCATCACCGCCGCTGCACCCCGTCTCCGTTGTAACATCTAGGGCTGAATCTTGTCTATTTCATAGGGGAAACTCTCCCGGTGTTGATTACTCTTGTTATTGATGCTATTGGGTGAAACCATTGGACTAAGGTTTATGTTCAGATTGTTATTCATCATCATATCACCTCTGATCATGTTCCGTATGATGTCTTGTGAGTAGTTCGTTTAGTTCTTGAGGACATGGGAGAAGTCTTGATGTTAGTAGTGAACTATGTTGAGTAATATTTAATGGTTTGATGCTTAAGTTGTGGTGTTATTCTTCTAGTGGTGTCATGTGAACGTCGACTACATGATACTTCACCTTTATGGGCCTAGGGGAATGCATTGTGTATTCGTTTGCCAATTGTGGGGTTGCCGGAGTGACAGAAACCTGAACACCCGTTGGTATATCGATGCATGAGGGATAGCAGGATCTCAAAGTTTAAGGCTGTGGTTAGTTTAACTTAATTACTTTCTTGTATTTGCGGATGCTTGCAAGGGGTATAATCACAAGTATGTATTAGTCCTAGGAAGGGCGGTGCATTAGCATAGGTTCACCCACACAACACTTATCAAAACAATGAAGATTAATCAACTATATGAAGCGAAAGCACTTGACAATACTCCCGTGTGTCCTCAAGAACGTTTGGTCATTATAAGTACAACAACCGGCTTGTCCTTTGCTGTAGAAAGGATTGGGCCACTCGCTGCAACTATTACTACTGCATTTTATTTACTTGTACTTTATTTATCTGTCATATCAAAAACTCCTAAAAACTTGTCTGTGAGCATTTACAGTGAATCCTTCATCAAAACCGCTTGTCAACACCTTCTGCTCCTCGTTGGGTTCGACACTCTTATTTATCGAAAGTACTACGATACACCCCCTATACTTGTGGGTTATCATATGTGTATGTTTTTGCCGGTCGGCATCTCCGACCGGAGATGTGGATATGTGTGGATGTTGTCGATCGGAGATGCCGACAACTTTGTGAAATGTCTGCAGGTACCCCGAGAGGCCCTTGAGTTTGCCGGAACGTCGATTAACTTCCGTTCCGGAAAATTCGGGTACTCCATATGTCCATTTTTTAGCAAAGGTCATGCCAAATTTTTTTATGCTTTCTTATAGATTTCTTCCGTTGTTGATCCTTTCCACTGCATTTTTTCTGACTAGGGACAAGTACTGCATACTCATCATCCTAAACCCGAGGTGGTCCATTGCCACTTATTAGGACACAGGGAGTTTGAGCAATAAGAAAGACTACACCAGAATAAAGGGTGTTCTCGATGAGGCTCTCGAGGGCTACGCCCAAAAGGGAGGCCACTTCGAACAAGGACAGACGAACGGGGAATGTTTCACGCTGAACAACAAACACCGGTTCAGGCATGGGACCTAGTTCGATTGCATGAAGCAGAAGCATGGCAGCGTGAAGGATGCCTTCTACGTCCTCCATCTCATGAAAGGGTTTGTCCGGGATGCACTGAAAACAAAGTTGCCATCTAGTATCCGAGAATGGACCAAAAATGCAGGGAAAATCGCCGAGGATAAGCTTAGAGAATACTTTCATCTCATCCAGATAGAGTTGTCGCGAATCATCTACGACGATGTTGTGACAGCAAAGGGGACCTTCAACAAAGCCAGTGGTAGGATAAATCATGCATACTCGCAATAAGTGTTTCTTTATTTTCTTTACTATATACTTATCATAATCAATCTATTTATATTATTAACCAATATATATACCTATATTGACACTGCACAAATATTGACATGGTTACAAATATGAACACTAATACATGGTTGTATCCATTTCCAGGGTTGCATCAAAGGCAAATCGAAGAACACCTAGCTCTTCAAAATGACAGCCGGACGTGGACGACGAAAGACGGCAACAAACTGTTCCCGGCGCCGCTCAACAAGAAGACTCCTTGATCAGCAGGACGTGGATGTGTACTCTGTTTGATCCTAGTTTAGGCGGTCGTGAAAACTTCATTTATACTAAGACTTGTGTGAACTTTTGTACCAGTTAATTGTCACTATATATGTATGTATCTCGGGCTCTAAGTGATGTGATGACATATTTATCTGTCTGTTTTAATACCGTGTCAAAATATATTACTGTTTCTATTATTTTCTTTATAAATACTGTAATATACATGTATTATTGTCAAATTAATATAGCAAATAATCGATAATACAGCAAATAATCGATAATTCAGCAAATAATTTAGTGGCGCATGGTAAATAATTTTGTGGCGCACCATATTCTGTGGCGCACGAAGCAAGTGCGCCACAGATAAATTATTGTCAAATTCATCAACGCATGGACTAATATTTGTTTGGCGCATGAGCAATATTTCTGTGGCGCATGCTGGAAGTGCGCCACAGAATTTTCTACTTTCTGTGGCGCACGGCAGGGTGCGCCACAGAAATAATATTTTTGTGGCGAGAATTCTGTGACGCACCCACCATGCGCCACAGAAAGCTATTTTGGTGCGCCACAGAAAGGCACTTCCCTACTAGTGACTACAAAAAAAAGTTATGAGAGTCAAAGCTTAAATTGATTGTTTAACATGTCCCACGGATGTCCGCCTTAGTTAGGTTCCTTGATTACGTTCATCTTGCACGGCAACTCGAAGAAATTGCTAGCGACTTCAGAGTACCGTGAAAAAAATATAGCATTTTACTTCAAGTAGCTTATCTGGAGAAATTGGGCGCCGACATGTTACAAGTTTTTCATCCGGACAATCATATTTTGGGAAGGTTGAAACGACATATAAATTATGTTAAGACAATGGAAAAAACAACACTTCTGTCCACTTTGCGTTCGTAATCTTTAGACGGCGGAACACTTGGTCATTGATGTAGGAATTTGTGTCTTGCAACATTTTATTTGTACACTACATTCTCCGAAATTAAACTCCATGTGAAAATATCATGGAAATAATAGGGAACTAATGATGTGGAATTGTACTTAAGGAAATATACTAAAGGAAGCCGGTACGTCTATACTGGAATACAGTGTATGTGAATATGCTGAAATTATACCCGGGACAGTATAGAGTGGAAAGCCAGGTTGTTCATATGTTGGCTATATGAATTGAGTAAAGCCTGTGAATTTGCATGATTCAGATTCAGCACGTGACTCACACACGTGTGCTCGTGGGACTAATTGTAGATTGAAACTCTTAGATGGTTACTGATGATCGTGGCACGAAGAACTCATGTCCCAAGAGGATGTGTTCATTGTGTTGCGTGAGAGACGATAGAGAAATCAAGGAGTGAGAAGAGAAGTCACAGGTAGAGATGCTGGAAGAGAGGTGGTCGGGGTGGTTTATATAGACCAAAAATATGACCGTTGAAAATATAGCCGTTGAAAATATAGCCGTTTGAAAATATAGCCGTTGGAATATACACGTCCTGATTTACGCGTCCTGATACACGTTCCACTGAAAAACTAGGAGGTGTAAAATTTACCCAGGTGTATATGGACGTGTATATGGAGATATACACATCCAAATATACACGTTCCACTAGAGATGCTCTAAGTCGAACGTAACCCACGCCTTCGCGTCGCCGAGATCCGCTACGTCGGCTGAATAATCCAATCGCATCTCCCAACCATCCGCTGCACAGTCCACGTCGCCGCCGCTGCGTGTGTCACTGTTCGAAACCTCTGGTGCCCTCGCTCAGCTGCAGATTCTGCTATTGCTCCAGTCACAGGATCGATGAGGCCTGCTAGCTGCTGGATCGCCACACCACGGCAGTCAATATTTTCTCTTGCGCGTGGACCGAGGAATTACAGCCAGCAAATGTCAAGGTTTCCTGTGGTCAAGCATAAGACCGAGGAATCTCTATGGAATCATACGGTTATAGACTGGATGGCTAGCTCAAACAGCAAGGAGATTACTCAAACAGCAGCCTACGCGCACTGGAAGATGAAGTAGCAAGCAACTCAAGTTATCACCATCTCACCTGCGCAACGGTACAGGGAAAGCTACTGCCATCTGTTTTGTTCTTTTGTACGTTCACGGAAATTTCGGAAAGCAACATGGAATTATTTTGCAAACTTGAAGTCTGGACCTGGAATATTATTTGTTCTACCGGTTTCTCCTCGTCGATCAGGCAAGTGTGGCTGGACAACGAGTGAACAGATTACGGAACATTTTACGTAACCTGGAAAAAGATTTTTATTTTTGGATTTTTTATTGGACACCACTCGCCTTTAGAGGAGGTTGGAATTCACTCCGAGGAAATTTATCAAACTCTTCCTCAGATGGATTAATTATTTATTTTTAGTCACTATGATTTTTTCAATTTCTACGGGATTGACATTATCACCGGAATATATTGGAACTCATTGGTATACTCTGGAATTTGTTGGAGTACTTAATTATTCATCGGAATTCTCTGGCGTAAAGACAAGAAGAATGCATCAAGGATGTTTATATTAAATTTGCATCCCTATTTTTTGGAGGAAAACGTGAAATACTCCAATGGAAAAGGAATCAATATTTACTCAACGGTATGTCCAATGTTTTTTTTCCGCACTAAGTATTTGTTTATGACTACTCCATATAGTTTGGATTTTACTTGTACGTCATATTTTGATGGAATACAAATAGCAACTTATTTATATGCAAATAATTCCAAATGGAAATGTGATATATTTGGAATTTGGAAATTATGCAAGCAAACTCCCTTGTGGAGGAAAAGTATTCTCGTTCTTACACTCACCTTCGATGCGAAGGAATTCAATTTATACATCTCTATCGGATTTTTTGTTTAAATTCTGACATGCTATTTGGAAAACAAAGAGTGAAATTATTGCTCAACGGAAAGGTTAGTGCTTATGGAATTTAACACAACGGTCTCATGTTCTATTGATTCCGTTGGAAGTTTGTTGTGAAGATAACTCCATAGGGAGGAACAATGATAATTGGAAAACATGCTCGGAATTTATTATTGATGATATTTACGACTTGGTCATACTCTATAAACAGAATTACAAGGCTTGTTAATTCTGGAATTATGAACTTTAAGTGGGAGGACTATGAGTTATGGATTTTTCATCAATGCGACATTTGGTTTTACACTCCCACTAGAGGCTCAATTATTTTATCTCATATAAACGACTTGATCACATATCCAGGAACATAATTAGTGGATTATTGTTTCTGGAATAGTACACTTAAGTGGGAGGATTATGATACTTTATCAACTTATATTTACGGTATTCTTTTTGGACACTCCTACTTGAGGTTATTTCATGATGCACTTGATATGGCTATTATATCTTTTACAATACAAGTCGGAAGGCTTTTGTGGTATTAATATCTCATACTGAAGTGGAAAATCAGTTCATCAAAGGATTTAATGGTTTGAAAACTGATTGGTGGGGGAAGCACACTTCAGGAATATTAATTATAACTAATGTAATGAGCATGGAATCATTCACTGATGTCTTATTTCTTATACTCCATAATTTAATGGAGGAATACAACTCTTGATTATGAGGAAATGCATCACATGCCATCACATGCTACTACTTTTGTTTAGTAAGTCATTATCTATCACAGTCACTGTTTATATTTTGTGAACTGGAGTGGAAGTGTTCTATTTATATTTTGGTAGTATGGAATTGGAATGATAATTTACTACATAGCACACCAATATCTTACTTTAATGTTAATATTCTAGTGGATCGAATGGTATTTCGTTTTTATCTAGAAAAAGGAAAATTGGTGGAAAGTAGGAATATGGTATTTTATCATGAAAGGGTGTGTTTACTAATAGTCACACCGGAATATTATATGTGCGAAACTCAAAGGGAAATTCAAGGGAACTCCCAACACTAACATGCTTAGGAAAAGGGGGAGAATTAAAAAAAAAGGACCATCGTATCCTGGCTATTATTCTGTGTTTTTGAGGAAGTTACTCTATTTTTTAGAGGAAAACGTACTTAAACTTGTTGCTAATGTTAAATATGGGTGCAAATATTGCGGGAAGGAATAAACTCAATGAAGAGGAATAAAAGTTTGAGAACTTGTTACTTTACCAAACAACCGCAAGCTCATATGTTTAAATGGATTTATTTACAAGGAAGTTTATTGCAACATGCTTAGTGGAATTTAAAATTCTAAGTTTGTTGTTTAATTCTTTACACAAAGGAAATATTTATACTTTGTGGAAACTCTGGAATTTAGAGGAAGTTGTTGTTGTTTAATTATTTACACGAAGGAAATATTTATGCTTTGTGGAAACTCTGGAATTTAGAGGACGGTGTTGTTGTTTTATTCTTTACACAAAGGAAATAATTATACTTTGTGGAAACTCTAAAATTTAGAGGAGGTGGGAATAAAGACATGGTTTGCTAACTGATTAGATTCATTCATGTTCATGGAACAAAGCTTCACATCAATGGTATATCAGGTCATATGGTTTTATTAATGATGGAAGACGATCATATAAAGAGGTTAGTATGATTTTTTTTAACTATATGTGCTAACTATGTTCTTATTGATTTTAAAATATCACATTGATGGAAGTGAAAGCTTGGTTTGGTTCTAACTTTCTTATGAAAGGAATGTTCAAAGCTTTCTGCATTTTGGGAGTGGAATTACATAGTGAATGTTTTGATATATTTTTCTATGGAAAAGTGCAAACCTGTCATGTACCTTTTGATTAAGCGAATGGTACTCTGCGAGGAATTATATTTGAACTCGTGAGGAAAAAGGAAGAATAATTCTCATACCACAGTTATCGTGGGACATTATTCGTGCGACCTAAACTTAGTCATGTCACTGTAATTGTTGCTATTTTGATTAGCACGGAAAGCGATTTGCTAGACTTATTAGCAAAACGGAATATGAATCTTATAAATATTGTTGGAATCACATAAAACACTTGGTGCACAAGGAAATATGGATTATTCATTATTTGGCGATCTCAACCTTCAACCGCGTGGATATATTGACGCTACTTTCGGAAATAGGATCTCGGTGAAAGGTAATCTATTTTTATGTTATATGTTAATATCTGCTTTTGTAGGTCTTTATGGCGTGCAAAGGAAACATGATTTAGATACTCGTTATTTACAAAATTTGAAGACTTCAATGCACCTCAAGCATTGAAGGAAGGTCTATGGTTAAGGAAATTTCTTTGTAAACTTACGGTCGTGGAAAGGCGCATCATAACCTGTTACTTTGTGATAATATGAGTGCTAAAGTCACAAATTTTATATGCAACATGGATACACTGAAGGGAAGAATTATTTTCTAACCGTGCTAATTGTGTGGGAATTCACTTGTTGAAATAAAATGTTTTCAGTCAAGTGGAAGATGTAGGAATTTGTGTCTTGCAACATTTTATTTGTACACTACATTCTCCGGAATTAAACTTCATGTGAAAATATCATGGAAATAACAGGGAACTAATGATGTGGAATTGTACTTAAGGAAATATACTTAAAGAAGCCGGTACGTCTATACTGGAATACAATGTATGTGAATATGCTGGAATTATACCCGGGACAGTATAGAGTGGAAAGCCAGGTTGTTCATATGTTGGCTATATGAATTGAGTAAAGCCTGCGAATTTGCATGATTCAAATTCAGCACGTGACTCACACACGTGTGCTCGTGGACTAATTGCAGATTGAAACTCCTAGATGGTTACTGATGATCTTGGTTGGTTTGGTTAACCTGGAGTTTCTGGAATAAATATCTGCGAAATTAGGGTTTAAATAAAACTGAAATTAGCACTATATAAAGGTTCCTAACCCCTAGCCTCAAATTGATCATTGTGAGCGGCACCACGGAAAAGGATCAGCGGAATAGGGGTTAGACCGAATTGTGCTAAACCTAACATTGGTATCAGAGCCGAAGGTTCATCCGCCGACGCCGCCGATCCAACCCAGCTGCGCACTCTGCCGGGAATCTAATCGTCTCGTCAATTCTGCTCTTGCTGTCGTCGCGTTCCGCTGCGCACTCATCGTCTCGGTCAGACTGCGTGGAATATCTCGCACTCGTAATCACCGCGTACCAAACAACACCTCCAAGAAGGAAACAACAATGACGCTGCTGTTGCCGGACTGGTCCTAGGGTTTCCCCCGGTATGCTACAGGTAGTGGGGAAGAGGTACACCCGACGCCCTTCAGGAAGGAAGAGCGACACTCGCAAGCATCACCGCGTCAGTGTCAAGATGACAGGGATTTCTCCCGACCCCAAAAAACCACATATCTGGACAATCCGAAGCGCTCCATCTATCTTGCCACCCACCAGCATACGCCACCACGGAATTGAAGTCACCATCGTCGGCTCTCTCCAAAACCATTTCCAAATCTAACACATGAGGTCGGCTCTAGAGAGGATGGATCCGACCTTGTACATGTCGGCTCCATCCTTTCTGGCGCCGACCCCCGTTTTTTTTATAAAAAATCCTTAGGAAATTATGGAACTTTCGGCTACAAAAGAGGATGTCGCCGAAGTGAACAAGTTCAGCTCCAAACTTTTTGGCACCAAGCACAATAGGGCAGATTTGAAAGTCGTTTTGAGAAAATGCCAAATATGTGTTTAGTTGTTCAAAAGGGCCAGATTTATCAAAAATACGCAAACCTCAAACAAGATAAACCGGAGAGCGTCTAGGTCGATGGCTTTCCTGATTTGTTGGGAGATATGGAAGGAAATATTTCGTTTAAGGAGGAGGCAGATGCATGGTGGTGAGCTGGCGCACCCATCCCTCTAGTAAACCAGGAAGAAGGAGCGACATTGGTCTAGTTTGGGGAGTGTATGTCGACTTTTTTTTTCGGATCTCTATTCTGCGCGATGTCACAAATTGTGAGGGATGCTTTGCACATCGGTACCGTCACACACACACATCGAGGCATGGAAATCATAATGGGAAAAAAATTGACATCAACTCTAGGCCAGTGTATGAGCAATCCCAACATAAGCACATACCTCGCTAGACCGCTAGATTTCTTGAGGTGCCAATAGGATCTGCAATTATTATGCTGTAAAGCAAACAATAGACGTAAATATACAATGAGTACAATTATACATGCACTTACTTAAACGTGTTTCTCTATAGCAACGTAAATATAACAACTACATGAAAAACACAAGACATATTAGGAATGCATGGTAAGGGATAGTCTATAATATGGACCAACTCGGGATAGCTCGCATCAGTAAGGGAACAACTATTGCTAGGTGATACTCCCCCGTTTCTAAATATAAGATGTTTTAAGTATTTCACATGTTGAGTAGATGCTGAAATGAGTGAACATACACACTAAAACGTGTCTAGATACCTGTAGATGCATGTGAATTTAGAAAAAATAACTAAAAGATCTGATATTTAGGAACGAAGGGAGTAACAAACTAGCACGATGAAAGGTTACTTGGGTTGGAATGTGAGAAAAGAGGGTCACATGGTAATCATTGCAATTCTTAGGATTGACCAAAGTATTCGAGTCGACTAATAGAAGCAGCTTGAGTTAATTAGAAATTGATGTATTACATGACTTCTGTTTGGACTCTCATGACAATGTTGAAATCCTTCATATTTATTTCTTCGAATGCTGGGACATGTGATGGTGGAGCTCAATAGAGCAAGCAGGTGAAACATTTTGCTCGGCAAGGTGGCATGGAAAAAGAAAGACATGAGGTGAAAACCAAATGCATTCACAAATAAGACAATAAACCATACATTTTTATATCAATGTTAACTCACGGCTATTCAGCTAGCCTTATGGAAAGATCCGAATTATGAAAAGAAGACGGACACCCTACATTTTTGTCCATTTTGTGTCTGTTTATTTTTTTTTTTAGATAAAAAGGGCCCCGCCCCGGTTCCATTTCATAGAAAAGAAACCATGTCTTACAACCGCATTACAGCACTCGAGGACGATTAAGCATCGCCCCAGAAAAATAGAAAAGGAAAAAAAACATCTAGATGATTCTCTGAAGCTAGTGCTCAGAGAACCTCAGCCCAATGAGGGAGGATTCCGAGAGCTTGCAGCATTGACGAGGAGGGAGCATCGGCAACGCTCCGCACCAACACCCCCGGCCGCGCCATGTCCCTAGAGGGAGCATTGCCACCAGCTCCGGCAGCCCACGCGCGCCCTAGATCACCGAGAAGAGCAGCACTGCTACTGGGGGTACGCCCCAGCACCAACCTTGACAACGCCGTCCTAGGACTCCGCGAGCAATCCGGACAGTACCTCCACTGAGGGGACGACGACAGAACGTCGCTACTGTCGGCACTAGCAAGCTAGAGATAGGGTTTCCCCGATGCTCGGGAGAGGGCATGCCGGAGAGAGCCTAGATGACGCCTCCAAGGAGGTGACGGCGCCCGCAGGCGTCGCCGTCATCCCGCAGCTGCAGGGGATTTCTCCCGGCCCTTCCAACAGCCCCACACCACGGACAACCAAGGCCGGAAAGTACTGTCACCGGCAGGGCGGCGTCGACCACCATGACCAGCCGAGCACCTCCGCGCGCACCCAAGGAAGCCGAGAAGACGCCAGCAAGGAGCAGACGCTCCAGCCGACGGCGGCCCGCCCGGCCCTCGCGGGCCCAGATCGAGCCCGCAGCCCCGACCGCAGCCGGACCTCTCCGCAGCCACCCGAGCCAGCCGCGACGTGCCCCGGCCACCTCCGCCATCCACCCCCACCGCCTTGTCGCTGCGCCGCCGGAGAAGACAGGTCAGGCGCCGCCGCCGAGTTCCCCAGGAGCGCCGCGAGCATGGAGCCCTGCCGCCGCCGCGCCCAACGGGCCTTGCCCGGCGACGCCTCTGGCGGCGGCGAGGAGGGAGGGGGGCGGCGGGAGAGGGCCTGCTCTTTGGTGGCGGCCGGCGCCCAGGTGCGGCTCGGCGCAGCGCACGGGAGCGAGCACGGGGAGAGGTAGCGTGTGTTTTTGTGTCTGTTTATTACGCGTGTTATAAAGAAATAATTGAACAAAAGCAACACAAGTTTTCTAATAAAACGGAAACAAAATAAAAACTAATCATCGGAAAGGAAACAAATCAAATAGCTGCACCATTTGCCCGATAATCCAATCATCCCGTGTCTGCCTGGCTTTTTCCTACCTTTCCCGATAATCTAATCATCCCGATAAAATCCAATCCAATCAACTCCGACCCTTCTAGAAGCTTCAGCCTCCTTTGCTCCCAAACTTCCTCGCCCCTCTTCCTACTCTTTCGTCGGCCCCAACTCCAAACCCTAGCTTCCACTAGCCGGCGCGGCTCCATGGATCGGATCGTCGGCAGCAAGTACAAGCTGGGCCGCAAGATCGGGAGCGGCTCCTTCGGGGAGATCTACCTCGGTTCGATCTCGACCCTTCCACCCTTCGATTTCCTTCTCCCGTGGTTCGATTACGTTCATGGAATCTTACGGGGTTCGTTGACTTCTCTCTGCAGCGACGCACGTGGACACGTACGAGATTGTCGCCGTCAAGATCGTGAGCTCCTAATCCCCGCTCGTGTTAGGTTTTTGTTCAATCCATTTGGGACACCCGAAGATGTAGCTGCTGGGCTCCATAGAAATTGTTGTTTTAATGTGCATATTGCTGTGCTTGTTAGAATGTCAGGATTTTTAGAGTCTTAGGTTTCAACTCAAGTTTCTGTATTGATAGATTAGAACATAGAATCACTTATTGTGCCGTGCTGGTTAGTTTTTTAGATAATTTCCTGCTATTCAGTTTTATGGCTTCTGCAAATTGTTGATGCCTTTTCGAGTGAAGTACGGCTTTTTTCTCATCACATTCATTGGGTTCATGGGTTGAGTCGTTTCTGCCTAGAAAGATAGGTGCATGATTAGGAGTTGTGAATTGCTTGATGTTTCTGCAAGATAGTATACTTCAGAATTGGAAGGGCATTGCTGCTCGTACTAAATGGCGCTACTGGTCCAGCTGTCAATTAATAGACAAGCAGTCGATTGTTGCAGAGTGTCGTTATTCAGTGATATAACCATCTTATACATTTTGTTTTGCGCTATGTTCATGTCATTAGATTATGAGTTGCCGAGACACTTGGTACATTATTTTTAATTGTGACTGCGTTAAAAGAAAAAAGTGTGGTTAAAAAAAAACCATTTGCTTGGTTTTCATATCCTCCGCTATTGTTCTGATTTATGTTGCATTCATTAATGTTCAGGAAAACAGCAAAACCAATCATCCCCAGTTGCTTTATGAGGCCAAGTTGTATAACGCTCTTCAGGGAGGAAGTATGTGTTCAAAGTATGACTGTTTTTTATTGTATGGACTACTGCACCATAGTTAAAGCACTAATTCTTGGTACTTATGGATTCTTGTAGCTGGTATCGCAAACATAAAATGGTGTGGCATTGATGGTGAGGAAAATGTGCTTGTTATTGATCTGCTTGGGCCAAGCCTCGAGGATCTGTTCGTTTATTGTGGCCGGAGATTCTCACTAAAGACAGTTTTGATGTTGGCAGATCAGATGGTAATAGCCAAAAGTAGCCTTCAGCTAACGTTCTATTTGCTAATGGTGAATCAGTGGTGCAGTCGTGATTGTTTTAAAATTCTTCTGTTGTCTTCCGTTTGTGGCATGACGATAATGCTCTTACTCTGCAGGACATAGTTAAAATGAAAATTTGCCGACAATGATCAAGTCTATAATTTATTACTTTTAAATGTGTTCTTTGTCTACTCTGAACATAAGGTGTACAGTTTACATGTACCAGGATTCCATTAAACACAGCAAACATTTTATCCTCTCGCAATTTTTTCTTCCATGGTTATGCTCTATTGCTTATGCTCCATCTGTATGTACTGATACATTTGTGCTCTTATCCACGTTTTGAAATTGTTCTTGACTACAAGTCAATATTTTCCGCTTTACCTTTTTGTACACTGATTTCTCGAGTGGAGTTCCTGTATGCTGCCCACAGAAACCTTCATATTACATTGTCTGGATTCGCATGTTTAACTAGTTTTACTCATTTACCCCTGCAGATAACAAGAATAGAGTTTTTGCATTCCAAGGGGTATTTGCACAGAGACATCAAGCCCGATAATTTTCTTATGGGCCTTGGTTGAAAAGCTAATCAGGTCTGTACAAGCGGCCACTAACATTTCAGTTACTATTGGTATTCATCCTGCTTAATTTGTTATCCAACTCTTAGGTCTACATCATTGACTTTGGACTTGCAAAGAGATACCGTGACTCAACCACCAATCGCCACATACCTTATAGGTGAACTAATAATTTAAAACCAAACTACCCTAATTTTGTTTCCATTGTTTATTTTATCTCCTATTATCTGGGGCATTCCATGTGTTATCTGATTGCTCTTAACATACTCACCTTTTTTCAGAGAAAATAAAAACTTGACTGGAACAGCTCGCTATGCAAGTTGCAACACTCATCTTGGGATTGGTGAGCAAGATGACAATACTATTTTTCTTTCTGTTTCTTGATGCCATTAATTTAGATACATGAATCACATGTGTATTATTTTGTTTACCAGGCTCATTGCCATGCTTTTGACAATATAAACTATATGCCTTTTTTATTGCTATCTTTTGATTTATATCACTCAACTTAGTATTGTTACCACATACCAGAGCAAAGCCGAAGGGATGATTTGGAGTCCATTGGATATGTTCTGTTGTATTTTCTCAGAGGAAGGTAGGATTCTTCTGTGTGAACAAACATATATACAACATTTTTCTTTCCCATTTTGTCGGAATAATAAAGATCTGCAAGTTTATCCATGTTCATTATTGAAAACTATATATGGCCAACACTGTTAAGACTTGAGTAGCAAGGTAGGCCTATGTATATCTAACCCTTGTATTAGCATCATCACAATAAGTCATCTAGCTTTGGTCTTGATTACTTTGTATATGATTTCGTTGTGAAGAAAGGTAAGTTCGTTAGGATGTACTACCACAAGATATAGAAGGTTACATAAATACTGGATGCAGAATTAAAAAGTTAAAACATACATGGTTCTGAATTATTATTCATCTACTATGTGTGGGTCATTCGTGACCAAGTAACAGTATCTATTTTATTTTGAGAATCGAGTCAACGTATGAGGCCAAGTTGTAAACTTACCAGTTGGTATACAATTCACAAATTTCACGATCAACATTAATGACAACTTAAGTATTGATAACCTGTTTGTAACACCTTGTTGTGGTAGATTAACAAAAGATAACTGTAAAGTATCCATATTCACTATTACGATGATGTGTTTCTGGCATCCTTTGCATTAAGTACCACTGCATACCACTTAAATCTATTCTCAGGCATTACTGTTGTGATCAACATGACAGGTCGCTCTGATGTGGATTTTGACATACCATTACATTTTATTGTTGACTTCTTTTTATACGTTCTCTGTATAATTTTGTATATGTTTTGTTCAGTCTTCCTTGGCAGGGTTTAAAAGCTGCCACAAAGAAGCAGAAGTATGACAAAATAAGTGAGAGGAAACTTTCAACACCTATCGAGGTTGTTTGAGCCTACATGTTTTACTTCTGCAAAATATCTACCTTTGTATGCCATTGCTGGAGTGTGCTCATCCGTTTTCTTGTTACAGGTTTTATGTAAATCACATCCTGTGGAATTTGCTTCTTATTTCCACTATTGCCATTCATTGACATTTGATCAACGGCCAGACTATGGATTTCTGCGACGGCTCTTTAGAGATTTGTCTGACCGTGAAGGTATAGCATCAGAAGCACTATTACGTCATCTTCATTTTGAACTCTGTGACCTATTTCTAAGTTACTTATTGAATATTTGGACACCTGCAGGTATCCAGTTTGACCACGTCTTCGATTGGACATTATTGAAGTGTAAGCAAACCCAGAAGGTGAAGGCTCAACAGGTATGCTATGCTAATATTTTTCGGGTTTATCAGCTCATTCTCATGAGTCATGAACATAGTCATAGTTGGTCACATTTTCATTTTTCTCTTGAAATGATGGAATACTGTTAGAAGATAATGCATCTTATACTATGTTTGATCTATCTTCTATTGTGGACACTTTTTATTGCCTGTGCTGATCGTGCTCTCTCTCTCTTAACAGCAAGATCCAGGTGTAAGTAGCAGGCAGGCTCCAATTAATATGGACAAGCACCAAGGTAGCAATTTTCTTCGTATCAGTACTATCAATATCATTTTTCAATACCATTCTCCCCTTGCAGCAGTGACTTTTATTTGACCAAGCGTCTAAGTATTGGCTGATTGACTGCCCTACAAAATTCTTCTCAGTCGTATTCATATGTTTTTGTGAAATTACTTTCATGATCAGTATGGATTCTCATTATTCATTAATATAATTGAAAACACAGATTTTTTGGATGTGCATTATGTTAGAACTAATCTTGTCATATCTATGCATGAAGTTTCTAGCTTAGTCATGAAGTATCTAGAGTATGTAGAAGTCCTAGTAGAAGTAAAAGTCTGAAGGTTTCTTGTTCAAGTCAGAGTTCTGTAGTAGTTTCTAGATGTCACAGGCTGGTGAACAGCAATCGATCTAGACAGCCTATATAAGGATGCATTCCTTTGTATGAGAACCAAGCTTGTAAGCCAAGATGTAGCCTCAAGCATATGAAATATGATATAGAGCATATATGTGGTCTATCATATATGCATATGTGTTAGTGTGTGTGAAGCGCAACCTTATTGGAAGAGAGCTAAGTGATTTAGCTCCAACAATTGGTATCAGAGCCTCAAGATTTCAGGTCGGCGGTGATTGACTCCATGCGATGTGGAGGACGACGGCATGAGGTGGAGGTTGTTGGCAGTGTGATGCTGCGAGCTGCTGGTTGCGGCACGATGCCGCTAGGAGGAGAAGACGGTGTGATGCTGCCAAGAGAATACGGTGGTGCAATGCCATCGTGATCATGGAGAGTTGGTGCAAAAAATGTGATGTTGTGGCAAGACAGGCGGTGGTGCGATACTATCGTCGTAGAGGGCGTCGGTGTGAGGCCGACCACTATGGTGTGATGCCATTGTCTATGGAAAGGTTGGTGTGAAGCCAATGACGCTGGTGTGATGCCATCGTCAAGTGGAAGAGTCGGTGTGAGGCCGATGACTTGGTGTGATGCCACTGGCACATGGATGGTCGGTGTGAAACCGAATCGGTGGTGTGATGCCATCTTATATGGAGTCAGTGTGAGGCTGACAAGCACGGTGCGATGCTGTTGCTAGACATGAGACGGTGCGAGGCCGTCACAAGATGAAGCGCATGGTCCAGGTGATCTGGATTAGATGATCTATTTGATATGACAAGATTAAGGGGGAGATTGTTAGAACTAATCTTGTCATATCTATGAATGAAGTTTCTAGCTTCGTCATGAAGTATCTAGAGTATATAGAAGTCCTAGTAGAAGTAAAAATCTGAAGGTTTCTTGTTCAAGTCAGAGTTCTGTAGTAGTTTCTAGATGTCACAGGCTGGTGAACAGCAATCGACCTAGACAGCCTATATAAGGATGTACTCCTTTGTATGAGAACCAAGCTTGTAAGCCAAGATGTAGCCTCAAGCATATGAAATATGATATAGAGCATATATGTGGTCTGTCATATATGCATATGTGTTAGTGTGTGTAAAGCGCAACCTTATTGGAAGGGAGCTAAGTGATTTAGCTCCAACACATTATGGAATATGTGCACTTGCATTTTTTTGTGTGAAAGTATATCCATTTGTGTGATGTACAACGGATGAGGGATGATAAAGCAACTTTTACTGCACATTATTTATTTCCCTGATATTTTGCGAACACAGAAGTTTCAACTGTGTTTGTTGACCCGGCAGCATGTGCTCCTGGGATCGTATATGTATTTTCCCTCTAAATACACCTTTTTTTATAGGATTGTAACTACATCTTCATGGTTGTCACTTTATATTGTTTTCAGTCAGTGGTTCACGGGTAGCGGAAGCTTCTGGTCAGCTTGAAGCAGAACAACGCCCGGCAATCAGAATGCAAATAAGATCTACTGCTGAGAACAGCCGTTCAAATAATAGACATTCTGATAAATTGGTAATTCCTTTATTGACGACGAAAATATCCAGCTTCTATAACTGAATGTTTGCTGTCACCTTGAGTAATTTAACTGCCCATGAAGTTTCAGAATGCCATCATGGGCTCTTCCAACCTCACTGTTTTGTAACCTAATGGAATATTAGTTTACTCATGAAGATTTTATATTGTCTACCTTTTGGCTGTAATATTTCTTCTCTCTTTGTTTCTGCAGAGGTTGGGTGCTAGCACCGATAATGCATTGCTGCAATCGACCTCACTTGGCCATGCTGATGCTGCAAGGAAGAATATATCAGTCTTGAAAACACAGGGGCTTGTTGATCCCCACAATCATGGAACTAACAATCAAGGGCCTTCAAACCACCTTTAGCACTCAGATCAGTTGGCTGTAGTTCATGATGGTCTATTTAAAATGAGTGGTGAGACTACCTTCGATTCTGTTACGTACTTGCACCTTTCATGTGTATATGGTATGCACAGTTATGTTGGTGATATTGCTATTTTTCTTCTATTTGACCTTGTTTTTCAGTTTGTGCAACAAATACTCTCTTACAATTTAATCGGTATAGGCTCTAAGGTTATCTCCTAGTAGTCTTTCCCTCTCAGGTTGGGTTATATTGATTGTTATAATCACCTGGTAGTGTGCCGCAGAGTAAAGTACCCGGATCAATAGATCAAACAAATAAATTGAAGCCCAAAAACTACACAGCACTTTAACAAAGTAAAGGGACAAAATCTTGGGATTGAGAATCTATTAAACTAATAAAGACAGTGAAGAACCTAACAAAACAACAAGGCAATGAGATTAGGCTTATTAGTGAGCTACCATCTTCCCTATCTTTGGCTAATTCTACTGCTGTTGCCACGGATGCGTAGTGGGGATTCTTTGCCAACACCTTCTCACCGCCCGAGATCATGCTGGAGAAGTCCGTCAGTGCTGTCTGCCTTGAACAGACGAGCGATGCGCTGTACAAGCTTTGGAGCTCCTTGCTGCCGTAAGAGAAATCTTAATGCTCGGTATGCCTTGTGGTATTCGATGTCCCGAAGCACATTGTCTTCTCTTGTTCTTGTGACTTATCAAGCAGCGGTGTTGGTCCTCTGGATCGCAAAGCCCAAGCTGATTTTAGCTTCATAGTTGTCTTTTGTATTCGTTTCTTGTACTTATGCTGCCCAATGTGTAGCTGCGCTTGGTGCTAGCACGGACCAGGAATTCACTGTCTGGTTAGACTGGTTGCCAGATTTTGTAACTATTGCAGTGGCTGGCGATATTGCCGCAACCACCAGTTAGATTGAATCGATGCTTCCAGGTAAAAATAAAGGATTCGAAGGGCAAACGGGAAAATAATGTTGGCGGTGACGGTGTTACATCCCGTATAGCATCTCTTCCACTACCAGCGCCCTTTACCATAACTTCTGCTCGTTGCAAACCTACTGCACGAATAGCATCTACTGCTGTTCTTTGACCAGCATAGGGCGATGCTTTTCTTGAGCTTTTGAATCCACAAGTACCCGCAGAGGGCCAGAAAAACCACCCGACCTTGCAGCTCCTGAAACATCCTCTCTTGTTTGTGCTACCATAGTGGCTAGGACTGGCAGCACCAACATTAGCAAGGGAAAGAAAAGTACAGGTGCCGAGACACGGAGGGATGCTGGTTTGAAAGAAAGTGGCTGTAATTGTGGCTCGGGTCATACAAATAATGGGTTTTAGTCCATGGAGAACCTTGGATGTACGGCAAACACGTGACTCATTTGGGACTGCTGTGCTGGAGAAAATATTTACTCTGAAAACTTTGTCAAAATAGCTGGTCAATACAAACAGTTTTATGATTTTGTAATAAATGCTTACCTTTCAGGCATTCAGCACACTGCTGACAAATATAATGCAATATACCCAAAAACATGTATTGGGTGAGAATTTATTGTCATAAAAATTTCCTAATTGATAAGTGGTCCTTTTCTGTAACTGCATTGGCATGGTTTAAAACTTCTGAAATTGTTTTTGTAACTGCATTGGTGGCATGGTCCTTTCCTGTAACTGCATCAGCATGGTTGAATCTGCAAATCGGAAGGTTTTAAGCCTGATGGCATGATAATCTCATGGAACCTTATTGTTTTTTTAATTTGCTCTCTTCTCTATGTTTTTCCTGTGTATTGCAGGTCATTGAATATGGTTTCAGCTGAGAATCCAGAGCCAACATGTAAACTGCTGTCAGGTTTTTAAGGTGTCCTCCGTATTGCATTAGCTGATCACTACCTCCTATCAGACAAGATGGTTGATTTGCTGGTGTGGAATCAGCATCAGTTATCATTCAGTGGTGAAGAAATTGCTTTGCCATATTAGTACGTTGATAATACAGGGAAGCTGACTTAGGAATTGCAGTAACTTATTGTGTTCTACATGACTGTACAATGCGAAGGCTCATTGATCCAGGCTTCTTTGCCAAGTAACAATACTGGCGCTGTATTCTTTGAAAGAGAGCTTGGTGACTCCATGGAATAGCTGTAGATTTAATTAGGGATCAGCGCTGGTGCAGTGATGTACGCCCAGCTTTTGGCGCCTCACTGGGATCCCTCTGAACTTATAATTACTTTTAACTTGTAAGTCCACTTAAGTTGGTATTTGATATATCATTATAGTATAGTATATAAGTTACTGGGGTCAGATTTCTCACCAAACATTTTTCTCACCAGATGCTCTCAATCTGCAAGCAGAAAGCAACATCTGATTCAACTTAGATGCGCTTTAGCGTCAGATCTCAACAAGGATTATGAAGAGTGAGCCGGGAAGATACGGTTTTGTTGTCATGTGTTTGGATGATTATTGTGACTTCTGCCAATTTGCCTAATTATAATACAAATGATTTTGTGTTTCTGTGAGAACTGGTGATGAAAATCCATCACCAGTGTCATAACCTGGTGCAAGGTGAAGATAAATGATATCACATATTCAGTCTATAAGAGCTTGAATCCTTGCCGAATTCTGTACTATTTTAAGCTGAGCTAAAATGGTCATTGCTGTACTTGGGGTGCTGCATGAGTTGTGTTTTGCCAGTTTCTCATGTGTCATGAATGTCATGACGTAGTTTTGTATAGAACCAGGGCTTGGTTCTATTATGTTTTCAGGCGTTGTACGTATTTATCTGCAACTTTGTGTGTAGTTAACTGGTTATGAATGTCAGCATGGATAGTGCATTATTACACATTATTGCCATTGACCCTGTTGGTTTCTTGACTAGTAGCAGAATAGCAGTGCTATCTGTCAGTCCATTTGATATGGACAACTGTGCAGTACCAAAACCTCCACATTTTAGATGCACAACTAGCTACCTTACATTCTGATATTATGCTCGTTATCTGGGACAAATCTATTCAAGTAGAGGAAATGTCACCACTTCGAAAGACATGGATTTCAACTGACGTCAAACCTGTGGAAACATATCAACTGGGTTTTGAATTTTACATGGGAATTGCCAACTTTATAACTTTAGTTGGTTCTCCTTGGCATCCATTTGCTGGTATTATTCAGGGAACTCAATCTATTTCTTTTGCAAAGTGTACGTGCTCATGTTTGCAGCATGACAAAAAGGAAGAACTAACAATTAAACTGTGTTCTCTATGGTTGCTTGCTCCAGTTCCTTGGTAAAGTCAATATTGTCGACAAAGACCTACAGGACAAATGGACAGAGAGCTTTAGTCTCTGAACGGTTAGCAAGCAAGTACCAGCCACTTGGAAGAAACAGAACATCTGAAGATGAGTATGAGGGGGCGATACCGATTTCCACCCATCAGGGTCCAGAATGGCTGTGATCTTGGTGTTGATATCTGGCAAGGGACCTGCCTCCCGCACCACCTTCCCTCCCGATAGCTTCACCACCTCGGCGGTCTTGTAGACATCGTCGGTGCCTATGGCCATCTGCATAAAACACATCACAACAGGAGCTCAGGATGCCGATTCAGGCATGCAAGATTTAGTGAATTGCAAAGGCCAGGGAGACGCACCTGACCATACGCAGTGCCCTTGTCATATTCAGTGACGCCGTAGTTGTATGTCAGCTCCAGAACTGCATTCTTGTCTTCAGGTCCGTACCCCATCATCGCTACTGTATACTGCAGAAGAACATGTCCAGTTTAATGCCTGGCGCAGTACTAGAAGTTGTTAGAGGATGCGCATGAATCACCTTGTATTCAGGGTTGTCTCGCTTCCGTAGCAGCTCCATGCCACAAGCCTACAATATGGCAACAAGAGGTGCTACTGTGGTGAGACGGAAGATAGAAGTCGAGTACATAACTGTCATGAGAAACAAATGTTGAGCTGCCTACCTTCTCATAGAAGCTTATGGCTCGGTCGAGATCGCCGACTCGAAGCATCACCTGGCAGAGTGGCTCTGGTGTTCCTGGCCTCTCGAGGATCTCAAACTTGTAACCGTCGGGGTCCTCAATGAAGGCGATCACGGTGTTGCCACCCTTGACGGGGCCTGCTTCCCTGGTCACCTTGCCTCCCTTTGCTCTTATGAGTTCAACCGTCTTCGACACCTTTTGTACGTGATCAACAATCAAAGTGCAAGGCACATTCGTGCTATTAACTTCAGCCAAATCGATGGCAGCAAATGACTATGAACTGGCGTCGTACATCATCAGTTGCGATGCCAAAATGACCAAACCCTGCTCCGATCTCGTACTTGTCGACCCCGTAGTCTGCAGACGAATCTTCCATCAGCAACATACGACGAGATTATTAAGAAAAAAACATGCTTACAATTAACAATATGTGTAATGTGAGTAACTGTAGGTGAGCTCGACGACGAAATGTGTGTCCTCGGGGCCGTATCCGAGGAAAGCGTTGGTGTATTTCGATTGTGGCATGTCGCGCTGCCTCAGCAGCTTCATGCCCAGGCATTCGGTGTAGAACCTGCATCGACGGTGACCCCGTCAGAATCCTCTGCTAAAAGAAGAACATCAGAAGAAGACGCTACTGACTTGATCGTTTTTTCGATGTCGCCGACGCGGTAGACGACATGGAGGAGCCTCCTGTTGTCCTTCTTCGCCCACGCAAAGGCCTCCTCTTTGCTGACGAAGGAGGTGGCCGCAGCCTGTGCGGCGTCCGCCGAGGCCCGGAACTTGGGCGCGCCGCTCGTGCTCCTGCTGCTCCACCTGATCGGATCAGACTGCAGCGCTGTTCCGAGAAGCAACAAAGGGAATCAACCAAATGCAATGCAAGACTTTGTTTTGCTCTTCTCGGTTGGCGTGGAACATCAGTCAGTTTACCTGCACCCGCGGCAGCGGTGGAGAGGAGCAGCGATCTCCGGGGGACAGCCGCGGCCGGGGTGGCGCAGGCGACGGCTCCACGGCCGACAGCCATGGGGAGACTCCTCATCGTGGTCGCGCCTGAAGCTGGGCCGCCCGGTGTCCGATATGTGTTCTGGGTGTGCCCTCCTGGCCTTCTTTTTTGGTTGGCGGCGCTTTCTCGTGCTAGCCTTAATTCCTGGCTGCTTTGGGTTTGTAACGCAATGGAGCTGATGGCCCCCCGGGTAGGTCCTCTGATTTCTCCCTATTTTGGCCAACGTGTGAAGATTTAACTAGGAAGTTTTTTTCTTGAAACAAATTGGTTAAACTACCCGGTTCCATTTCTATTGCAACTTTTTCATCATTTAGAGTTTACTATTCATGAATCACAAAGAATGGATACATAAATCAACCATTGGAATAGGAAGAACAATTGAAATCTATCATGTGCGACCAACTCCAGACTGTTGAACCTAGAATCTGAAGAGGGCGGGACAACATATCTCCTGTTATTGCCACACCTCCTTGTGTTCTGAAGTTTGGACCTTTCTGTGTTGAGATCCCTCCGGAGAACACCACCAAGGTGTTCCCATTTGATAAAAAAACATTGACCAGGTTTAATTGAATCTGCATAATTTTCCGTTTAGTGAATGAGGCCGAAACAAATGTGTAGTATTTTATGTTAACCATGACATGTTGTGGGAAAATTATGATTTTATTTTGATTTGAGTTTGTGTTAAGGTCGGTTCGGGTCTGTCCAGCTGAACTGGCTTTTGAGTCACCCTATATAAACAGTTCGGCAACAACCATGTATTTTTTAGACAAGAATTTGAAATTGAAAATTATAGAGTTGTTCGTCCCAAGATGGATTGCCGTACGTTTTTGATTGTCGATCGTTTGTTTTGTTGCTTGTTGTTTGCGTGGGATTGATCCTGATCAAGTCCAACGTGTGAAGATTTACACGGCATGCGGTTGAATTTGGTTTGGCCGAATTACCTAGCTGTTGCTGATCCGCCTAGATAGGTCGGGTCTAAAACCCCTTTGGATCACGCTGATCCTTATCAGAATCCATATCTTATCAAATCCATATGCTCAGGCCGCTCCACTCGTAGAAGGAAGAATCTCATATGGATCCTGTGAGTAGCCTTGGGATTACTTGCAAGAAATTAGTAACTTTTGTCTTGTAAAAGGGGTGCTATTCTTACAATTTCATGTAATCCAAACTGAAGTGCAAACCCTGACACAAATTTGAGGCTTCCCTTCAACCATTTTTTAAACATATATGTGATGTTGGTTATAGTGGTAGACTAAAAGTAATATGAACTATCCTCCAAGTAAGACGAGTGAAAGGACATGACATAATAAATGCTGAATAGATTCCTCAGAGTCACAGAAACAACATATATTACACCCATTCCATAGTAAGTTAGGTTATCAGTAGTAAGCAGAATCTTATTATGTAGTACGATCTACATGAAATCGTGATCTCAAGGGGTGCTTTTAATTCAGGAGATATTTACGGAGAAATCTAGTATGTTCGTTCTATGGTCCTCATACATAGATTTTACCGAAAACGATCCTGAGGCGTTCCTGTAAGTAGAAAAATCGTGGCCGCATCTTGATGTAGTCATAAAAAATTATATTTTCTTCAGAACCCTAGAAAATAATAGCTATGTACAAAGGCCATGAAATGGGCCAACACCCACGGATTTGTAAGTGCTAGGCCCTGCCAAGAGCATTGTCTGGAGGGCCACCGCGAACATCGGCGATTCCTATTTCATGACAAGGTCGGGACGCTTTCCGTCCCGCACACCCCCCGCGATGTATGGGCCTGGCCCGTTATCCCCGCGGCTGCCTTCTATCGCTGCGTTCTCTCGCTGGTTCTTTTCTTTTCTTTTTCGTTTTTATTGCTGTTTCTTTCTTCTTTTTCGTTTTTTCCTGTTTCTTTTTATTTTTCTGTTGTTTCTTTTTTCTTTCTTATTTTCTGTTTTCTTTTTAGATATTATTTAAAATTTTGATTTTTTGAAGAATGTTCAGATTTAAATTGTTCAGATGTGAAAAATGTTCATATTTAAAAATTGTTCAGATTTCATAAATCGTTCAAAAATAATTTCCGTTCATATAGTTTTTTATGTTCACTTTTTAAAAATAGCACAAAAATGATTTTCGTTCAAGGATTTTTTTCTCTTCAATTTTTAAAATTGTTCAAAAATCGATTTCGTTCATCGGTCTTTTCTGTCCACCTTTAAAATCGTTCAATAATAGTTTCCGTTCACCGTCCTTTTCTTGTTCATCTTTTAAAATCGTTCAAAAATATTTTTTGTTCACCGTCTTTTTTGCTCGCTTTTAAAATCGTTCAAAATAGTTTCTGTTCACTTTCTTTGTTCATTTTTTAAAATCATTCAACAATAGTTTTCTTTGCGTTCACCGCCATTTTCGTTTTTCGTTTTTTGGCTGTTTCTTTTTTCTTTATTCTTGTATGTTTTCTTTTTTAAGATATTATTTTATTTTTTTCAAAAAAAATCATTTTTCGAAAATAAATGTTCAGATTTGAAAATTGTTCAGATTTGAAAAATCGTTCAAAATTATTTCGGTTCATAGAGTTTGTTTCGTTCGCTTTTATAAATCGTTCAAAAATAATTTCCGTTCATAGACTTTTTTCTGGTCACCTTTTAAAATCGTTCAAAAATAAGTTTCGTTCTTAGTCTTTTTTCTGTTCACTTTTTAAAATTGTTCAGAAATTGATTTTGTTAATCGGCCTTTTTTGTCCACTTTTAAAATCGTTCAATAATAGTTTCCGTTCACCGTTATTTTCTGTTCATCATTTAAAGTTGTTCAAAAATATTTTTTGTTCACCGGACTTATCTATTCACTTTTAAAATCATTTAAAAATAGTTTCCGTTCACCGTCATTCTCCGTTCATTTTTTAAAATTGTTCAACAATAGTTTCGTTAGCCGCAATTTTTGTTTTTCGTTTTTTGGTTTTTTCTTTTTTCTTTGTTCTTTTCTGCTTTATTTTTTAGATATTCTATTATTTTTTGTTTAAATTTTCATTTTTCGAAAAACAAATGTCCAGATTTGAAAAATCGTTTAAAATAATTTCCGTTCATAGATTTTTTCTGTTCGCTTTTTAAAAATCATCAAAAATAATTTCCGTTCATATAGTTTTTTCTGTTCACTTTTTTAAAATCGTTCAAAAATAATTTTTGTTCATGGACCTTTTTATGTTCGCTTTTCAAAATTGTTCAGAAATCGATTTCGTTCATGGACCTAATATGTCCACTTTTAAAATCGTTCAGTAATAGTTTCCGTTCACCGTCATTTTCTGTTCATCTTTTCAAAAATATTTTTTGTTTGCCGGCCTTTTCTGTTCACTTTTCAAATTGTTCAAAAATAGTTTCCGTTCACTGCCATTCTCCGTTAATTTTATAGAATCGTTCAACAATAGTTTTCGTTCACCGCCATTTTCGTTTTTCGTTCTTTAGTTGTTTCTTTTTTCTTTTCTGTTTTCTTTTTTAGATTTTTTTTAATTTTCATTTTTTGCAAAACAAATTTTCAGGTTAGAAAATTATTCAGATTTGAAAATCGTTCAAAATAATTTCCGTTCATATAGTTTTTTCTGTTCGCTTTTTGAAAATCGTTCAAAAATAATTTCCGTTTATAGAATTTTTTCTGTTCACTTTTCTAAAATCGTTCAAAACTAGTTTTCGTTCACCCGCCTTTTCTGTTCACTCTCAAAATCGTTCAAAAGTAGTTTCCGTTCACCGCCATTCTCTCTGCTCATATTTTAAATCGTTCAGAAATAGTTTTCGTTCGCCGCCATGTAACAAAGATTTTTTTTCCTAAACATGTGACAAAGTAGTTTTCGCTCCCGTGACAAAGCAGTTCAATATGTTTTTCGTTGGCGTTATATGAATTTTATTCTTTACTCTCTAAGGGATAGGTAATTACTTTTCCATGTGACAAAGAAGTTTTTCGCTGCATATGAATTTTTTAAAGTTTTCGCTGATAAGTCCATTTCCCAAAATAAACGAAATACGTTCGTACTTCAATGTTTCTCAACAATTTCCAAAGGTGCATTCTATGCAACACACGAACCAGGAAACAGTCCGCACAAGAAACAGTCCGGTAAAAACAGTGCACACAGCAGCTCAGGTGTGGGCTAGCCCAAATTAGCGTAGGAGGGTATGCGGAGGGATGTTTCGTCCGCACAGGTCGCTAACTAGGCGATCCCAGGAAAAACGAAACAGGAAGTACGTACTAGAACGAAACGCGACTAATCGAACTAGCACCCCAATATGGGCCAGCCCAATCTCGCACTGGAGGGTGTGCGGAGGGTTCCTTCCTCGGCACAGGTCGTGGAGTAGGAGCTCCCGCGAACATCCGGCGTCACCTCTGATTCTATCGAGTAGGCCGGAGATAATAGGCCGCATGCTACCGCAGTAGGCAACGTGTGCCTGATTCTAGGTCCACAACGTGAGCATTATCACTAAAATTAGTGCCCCCATAAAAAAAACAAATGGTGCCAAAAACAAGTACTCACTCCAGTCCATAAAAATCGTCGTGAGAAAGCAGCGTATTTAGCACAAATCGTATATATATCTCCGACACTTTTTTCAGATCGGGGAGTACCAAAAACAACGTGTGCCTGATTCTAGCCTCCTTCCACCAGTGGACGAAAGTCATCTCCAACAATGGCATCCCACCTTGGATGTTCTGCACGAAATCGTGTAATGTTTCTTGAGTTGCAATCGTTCTCTTTCCCAATTCGTTCCGCTAGCTATCTTTTTTGGGTTTTGGCTCTGAAGGTGTTCATAATCGAACCCGACCAATGATTTGCGCAATCCAAACTCTATCTTCTAGCTAGTTCTGGTGACGAAAACAAGTACCACGCAATCTTCACCCTGAGCAATTGGACCAAAGCACATGACAGTAACGGCTGGAAGAAAGTTCCAAGCTATGTATCCAACACCATGAGCAACATGCCGAAATGCGGAAAGAAACATCTCGCGCCGGTACAAGAGAAGAGGATATAGAAATAACAATAACGGAAGGCCCCAAATAAGAAGATGGAAAAAGGATGATCTGCTACTGCTACTAGCCAGGTTCAGCTCATCTCCATCCACAGGAAAAATGGCTACTGGCTGGCTAACTCACATGAGTATAGTATGGAGATGTACGTACAGCCACACAAGTCCGTCCACCCATCCGATGCGTCGCCAGTTGGTGCCCCTTTCCTTATCCCCGACGCCGCCACTGCTCACCACATGTTCTAAATCCCGTGGCGGCGTCTCCTTCTCCCCTGCTGTCCATGGTGGCTTGGCATGGGCGCTTGCTTGCCACTCGAGCGAGGGCATGAACAGGAGACATCAGGAGCACACCCTTCCATCATTAGAGAGAGAGAGAGAGATTATGGGAAGCTTACAGCGAACCAACAAGTGAATAGTCCTGTCAAAAAAAAAAAAAACAAGTGAATAGTATTCCATGAACATGAATCACGAGATGAAACGATGAACTTTATATGCTTTGCCTCAATAAGGATTCAGGCCCTCTCTCCATCGTCGACTAAACAATTTTTTGCCACCAGTATCCCTTCTTTATCTATTTTTGTTGCGAGTAGAACACATGCATTATTGGTTAGTTCCTGTGGGATCCCATCACACTGGTCTCCCAACAGTGAATGGAGGGTGGCACTTTATTTCGACGTTAACTGATCATCTAATTCCCCATGCTATAAACACCCGTACTCTTTGTATTTGAAGGGTGGTGCACCGGCATCAATCAGTTGACCCAGCTTGGACCTGCCAACATTCCAATATCCTCATCTTTGATTATCCGACAGAATCTTTCGGTCAAATTAAATGCTCTTCAAATGATTTTCCAGGTTAAAATTATATGTCAATTCGCATAATTTTCCTTTTGCGAGTATGAGGGAGAATTTCGGAAAATGGCTTTCAATAATATAATTGGGTGAACAGTTCCACAGCTACACAAGCCACAATAAAAACAACATTTCATTTATTTTATCCTGCGCACAGATGGCAGCAATGCAAAACCGTTAAATTAGATGAACATGTGTGTTTGGAAGCCTTTTTTGTTGTGAAGCAACTGTAAGTAGAATGAGAACGGGTCACCAACCGAGGGAGAAGGCGCCGACAACAAGATTTCACCTTGTGGCATGGCTGTAACACCCCTGTTTTCCGATGATCCCTTTTCGATAAAACATGCTTTTGGACTCTCTGTATCCATACTTTACTTTGGCATGACTGGCTGATGTGTATAAACCATGTTTTGGTATGTTGCCATGTTCATATCTAAGTGAGCTTGGAGCCTATGGTTCTCGCTGTCGTGTAGCATAAAGGTTTGCGGCTTCACCACATAGCTCTACATGTGGAGTGTGAGCTTTTTATGTGCTTTTGTTTGTGTTTCGTATGGTTATACTCTGATATATCAATTGCCTGTCGTGGATGTCCGTCGGTACAAGGGAGGTCCTGCTGGATTTTCCAACTAGCTTTGTTAAGTGTGGGTTGTTGTTTAGTGGTAACATTCCTTCTTACAAGGAGGGGTGTTATAGTTGAGTCCGAGCGTTCCTTGAGGCACCAAAAGCTCAAATCTGGAGGTTCTGTGGACAAATCAAACAGAGCAAGAAGTGACTTGGGAACTTGAATCCCAAATGCGTGAAAAGTACCGAGAGTTTTTCTCTTTGATGGTACATTTTAACCCATAAAACTCTTTCTCGATGTGTTCTATGTGTTTCTTTGAGTACCTTTAGAAGTACAGGAGAGAAGAACATGGGGACGAGTTCCTGTTAAGGTGGTGAGACTGCATGTTTTCCGATGATCCCTTTTCGATAAAACATGCTTTTGGACTCTCTGTATCCATACTTTGGTTCATGATTAGGACTGGCTTGATGTGTATAAACCATGTTTTGGTATGTTGCCATGTTCATATCTAAGTGAGCTTGGAACCTATGGTTCTCGCTGTCGTGTAGCATAAAGGTTTGTGGCTTCACCACCTAGCTCTACATGTGGAGTGTGAGCTTTTTATGTGCTTCCGTTTGTGTTTCATATGGTTATTCTCTGATATATCAACTGCCTGTCGTGGATGTCTGTCGGTACAAGGGAGGTGCTGCTGGATTTTCCAACTAGCTTTGTTAAGTGTGGGTTGTTGTTTAGTGATAACATTCCTTCTTACAAGGAGGGGTGTTATAATTCACGGTGGGCGTTCGGGTTTACCCGAAATTTCGGGTCGGGTTTTTCGGGTTTTCTAAAAATCGGGTTTTCAGATCTGCCACTCGATTTTCTCCTGAAAAATTCATTACCCGACAAATCGGGTACCCGAGAATTCGGGTTCAAGTGCGGGTTTTCCCGATTTGCCCGAATCGTGATGCGAGCTATGCGAGAAGTGGCAGGAGGCGAGCTAGGAAGCTAGGCCTGCGAGCCGCATGAGGAGGGTGTCACCGGAGGGCGGAGGCAACACCCAGCGGAGAGCCTAGCGGCGGCCAGCACGGCGGGCTGCGGGCGGAAGCTGAAGAAGGATCTCCGGCGGTGGGTACGTCGGAGAGCGTGGCAGCGGCGGCCGGCAGAGTAGAAGGAGCGTGGCGGCGTCCGGACAAGGACTTGCGCAGATGGCTGCTGCCGTGTTGCGCGTGCGTGAGACGGTGAGAGATAAGACGAGAGAGGAGAAGAAGCTAGCGAGATCTGGAATACAGGATCGATACCAGGAGTCCAGGATGCGTGTGTATGTGAGTCGGTTCTTGGACCTGATAGGCCACGATCTAAATGCCTTGGGCTTGGGCCAAAAGTGGAGATTCATCTATTGGGCTGCTGTGTAGACAGGTTATGAGTTACGACTCTAAACTTCGGGTCGTTCGGGTTAATCGGGTACTGTGAGTTAAAACCTGAATTACCTGAACTAATTTCGGGTTTTGAGAACTGCCACCCGATCAAGTGCTCAGGTTTTTCGGGTTCGGGATATACGGGTTTGGGTCCGGGTTTTTCGGGTTCGGGGTTCGGGTATCGGGTTTTATGCCCACCGTGAGTTATAATGGCAATGACAAATAGCTCTTAGCCAAGTTAGTTTGGGCTTCTAGAACGGCCTCTAAGCAACAACAAAAAAGTTTCAGCGGTTTTTTTTCGATTTTAAGCAGGTTATGTGTCCACCCACTTTTCTTCGCCATTGGAAAAAGCTACTCTTGGGAAGTTTTATGAGTTTCTCCATCTCTCCTATTGTATTCGCCCTCCGAGTTGGCTAAGGGATCACAACACAGAACACATTCCGTACGATTTTGCAAAAAAAGTTTTGCTCGTCAAGACCATCTCCTCTCTCTCTCTCTCTCTCTCTCCATCATCTTCCTCCCTGCAAAATGCCAGGGTTCCCTATCGTCCCCGCAACATCGTCGCTCCACCACCACTGCATGGCTTACTTTGTTGTCAATGTTGGCCTTCATCCAAACCCTGCCCTCCGCCCTAAGTTCCTCTATGTCGCTAGCTCCGCCTCCTGACTGCAACCTTCTGGGCTAGTGCGTCCCCACAGTATCAGATCCTCCCACCTCATCATTGTTGTCGAGCTGGAGAACCAATTCACCTACCCGAAAAAGAGTTGGATTAGAATCTATGGGTTTATTTATTGCTCATGTTGTGTTTGTGTCGAATATTATGTACGAGTTGGGTTATGATAGGACTTGGAGAGTTGTATTAGGTGTGGATAGAATACGAGTCGTGTTAGAGTCGGACTCTTGTATCCTTGGCCTCCTATATAATTGTTAGAGAGATATTTGTATATTGTAGTTTCCCTATTCCATAGGGGGTTCCCTGCATATTTGCACCTGTACATGTATTATATATTGTGGCCTTTGGCCCCGTGGAATACAAGTTGCTTATTCCTAACATGGTATCAGAGCCAGGTTAGGGTTCCCGCACGCACGCGCAACTCGTGCATATTTTTTTTAGAAGAATCCGTAACAGAACCAGCAGTACCCGTCGAAGAAGAACCAGAAGCAGCGAGCATCCGCTTGAGCCGCGGAATGTCCTGGTCGGTGAAGCCGGCTGTAGAAGACCCTGACGAGCCAGAAGGAGCACGAGTCCCGGGAGAAGCAGATGCCTTCTGCTGACGCAGATCACGCTCCCTCATGTAGCAACGAGACTCAATGTGGCCATCCATATCACAATAGGTGCAGTGAGAGCGTGGACGAGCGCCACGACCATGGCCACGACTCGGGCCATGACCCTGAGGAGTGGGTAAAAGTGGCGGAACAGTGGACCGCGAAGGAGTCGATGAAGCAGGCGACGAAGGAGAACCACGGGCAGCAAGCACGGAAGGAATCTCAAGCAACCCAGCACCACGTAGACGAGTCTTCTGGCACTGCGCGACCACCACCTTCTACACAGTTCGATACATCCTCGTGGGTTCTGGATTCTAGAGCTTCTTTTCATATGACTTCTGATTCTTCCAGTCTGTCCTCTTGATTCTCCTCTTAGTGTTCTCACTGCTGATGGTACTCCTCTCGCTGTTTCTAGTCGGGGCACTCTTTCTACTTCTTCCTTTTTTGTTCCTGATATTTCTCATGTTCCTCGTCTTACCATGAACCTGCTTTCTGCCGGCCAGCTTACTGACTCTGGTTGTCGCGTCATTCTTGACGTCGATTCTTGTTCTGTTCAGGACCGTCGTACACAGGCCCTGGTTGGAGCTGGCCCTCGCCGTCGTGATTCTCAGGGGCTTTGGGATATAGACTGGCTTCGTGTTCCTTCCGTTGGTACCTCGCCTGCCAGTTCTCCTGCTGTCGTTGCCTCTGTCACAGGTTTTTTTCAGCAGTGGCATCATCGTCTTGGTCATCTTTGTGGTTCTCGTTTGTCGTCATTAGTTCATCGTGGTCTTCTGGGGTCTGTCTCAGGAGATGTTTCTTTATAGTGTCAGGGTTGTAGGCTAGGAAAACAGATTCAGTTACCATATCCTACTAGTGCGTCTGTATCTCAGCGTCCTTTCGACTTAGTTCACTCTGATGTTTGGGGTCCGGCTCCTTTCGCTTCGAAAGGGGGCCATGGATATTATCTCATTTTTATAGATGATTTTTCTCGTTACACTTGGCTGTATTTTATGTCTTCTCGTAGTGAGGTTCTCTCTATATATAAGCGTTTTGCAGCCATGGTTCTCACTCAGTTCTCTACGCCTATTCGTGTGTTTCATGCCGACTCTGCTGGTGAGTATATCTCGAAGCATTTGCGTGGTGTCCTTGCTGAGCTGGGCACTCTCACTCAGTTCTCTTGTCCCGGTGTGCATGCTCAGAATGGCGTGTCTGAGCGTAAGCATCGTCATCTTCTTGAGACTGCTCGTGCGATGATGATCGCTTCTTCTCTTCCGCCTCATTTCTGGGCTGAGGCTGTCTCTACCTCGGCCTATCTCATTAATCTCCAGCCTTCTGCCGCCCTTCAGGGTGCCATTCCTCTTGAGCGACTCTATGATCGTTCTCCTGACCATGGTTTTTGAGTCACCGACTAATCGCCGAGTCGTTTTCCCAAAATCATGGCGACTCGCGACTAATCGCGTGACTAGGGCGACTAATCGCGCGACTAGGGCGACTATTCGCCGAGTCGTGGGCATGAGCGGCGACTCATAAGCCGCGACTAAAAAACCTTGCTCCTGACTATTCTATGCTTTGTTTGTTTGGTTGCGTTTGCTACGTTCTCCTCGCTCCTCGTGAACGCACCAAACTTACCGCTCAATCTGTTGAGTGTGTTTTTCTCGGATATAGTGATGAACATAAGGGCTATCGTTGTTGGGAACCTGTGGCTTGTCGGATGCGTATTTCTTGGGATGTGACGTTGGACGAGTCTCGTCCTTTCTACCTGCGCTCGACCTCCTCGACCCCTACTGTGGAGGATCTCTCTTTTCTTACTTTTCCTGATTCTCCTCCCGTGGTCCCCCCTATTTCTCCTCCTCCTGTTGATCCGGTGCCGTCTGCTCCGACGCTTTCTTCTTCTCCTTCGTCACCACCTTCTTCGCCCTCCTCGCAGGTGTCTTCCCCATCTTCGTCTTCTCCGGTTGTTCCTTCTCATCCTACTTTTCCTTTCCATTATACTCGCCGTCCACGTGTTGTGACCGAGTCATCTGATGCACCCTCTACTTCTGGTGCATCGTCTCAGCCGACTTACTCTCTTCGTACTCGGCCTTGTCCTTCACATGATTTCTATGATCCCGCTACCTACATTGTTTCGGCTGTCTCGGAGCCGACTACGTATCGTGAGGCTGTTGTTCATCCTGAATGACAGCTTGCCATGGCTGAGGAGATTGTTGCGCTTGAGCGCACCGGTACGTGGGAGATTGTTCCGCTTCCTCCTCGTGTTCGTCCTATCACCTGTAAGTGGGTCTATAAGGTTAAGACCCACTCTGATGGGACCCTTGAGCGTTACAAAGCTCGTCTGGTCGCTCGTGGCTTTCAGCAGGAGCATGGCCGTGATTATGATGAGACTTTTGCTCCAGTGGCTCACATGACCACTGTTCGGACGCTTCTTGCCGTGGCATCTGTTCGCCATTGGTCTGTGTCTCAGCTTGATGTTAAGAATGCCTTTCTTAATGGTGAGTTGCGTGAGGAGGTTTATATGCACCCCCCACCTGGGTATTCTGTTACAGATGGCATGGTCTGCCGTCTTCGTCGCTCTCTCTATGGCCTTAAGCAAGCCCCTCGTGCATGGTTTGAGCGTTTTGCTTCTGTGGTCACATCTGCTGGTTTCTCTCCCAGTGCTCATGATCCTGCGCTGTTTGTTCACTGTTCTCCTCGTGGTCGCACTCTTCTTCTTCTATACGTTGATGACATGATCATCACTGGTGACGACCCTGAGTATATTGTCTTTGTCAAGGCACGTCTGAGTGAGCAGTTTCTTATGTCGGATCTTGGTTCGCTTCGTTACTTTCTTGGGATTGAGGTCTTGTCCACCACTAATGGTTTCTTTATATCCCTAGAACGGTATATTCATGATCTTCTTGCTCGTGCTGCTCTTACTGATGAGCGTACTGTTGAGACTCCCATGGAGCTCAATATTTCTCTTCGTGCTTCTGATGGTGATCCTCTTTCTGATCCGACTCGTTATCGACATCTTGTCGGGAGTCTCGTCTATTTGGCTGTTACTCGCCCAGATATTTCTTATCCTGTCCATATTCTTAGTCAGTTTGTTTCTGCTTCCACTTCGGTTCACTATAGTCACCTTCTTCGTGTTCTACGCTATCTTCGTGGGATGGTCTCTCTTTGTCTCTTCTTTCCTCGTTCCAGCTCGTTACAGCTCCAGTCCTACTCCGATGCTACGTGGGCTAGTGATCCTTTGGATCGCCGTTCACTTTCTGCTTACTGTGTTTTTCTTGGTGGTTCTCTCATTGCTTGGAAGACGAAGAAGCAGACCGTGGTCTCCCGTTCGAGTGCAGAGGCTGAGTTGCGAGCTATGGCTCTTTTGACTGCTGAGGTGACTTGGTTACGGTGGTTACTTGTAGATTTTGGTGTCTCTGTTACGACACCCACTACTCTACTGTCTGAAAGTACAGGTGCTATCAGTATTGCACGTGGCCCGGTGAAGCATGAGCTTACCAAGCATATTCGTGTTGATGCTTCTTTTGTCCGTGCTAGTGTGCATGATCAGATTATTGCGCTCCAGTATGTGCCTTCAGAGTTACAGTTGGCGGACTTCTTCACGAAGGCCCAGACTAGAGCACAACATAGTTTTTTCCTCTCCAAACTCAGTGTTGTGGATCCACCATGAGTTTGAGGGGGGGGGGGGGGGGTGTTAGAGAGATATTTGTATATTGTAGTTTCACTATTCCATAGGGGTTCCCTGCATATTTGCACTTGTACATGCATTATATATTGTGGCCTTTGGCCCCGTGGAATACAAGTTGCTTATTCCTAACAATAATATGGGGGGGGGGGGGGGTGCCACACGAGTAACCCATGATGACTTGATAGCAATTGGCACGCAGGAGAGCCGACGGCGTGTGCCGGCGCCTAGGGCGGCCATTGCGGTATCATGGGGAGGAGCGCCCGTAGTCATTCCCCCCAGATGTAGGCGTTAAGCGATGAACTGCGTTAACAAATATCGTGCCTCAGTGTTGTCTATAATCTTGCATGGCATGATTGTTGTAACAGCTCACGTGTGCGGTAAAATTATTCATCAAACAACTTAGACAATAAACACAAATGACACGTGCCAAAAAGAACTGTATTGAAGTTTCTTACTGGTTTATCTCCACATTGTTTCTGTGCGTAGATAACCTATTTTTGGAGAAGTTTGAGCTGATTAGAACCGGATCTTACTCCCTTTTCTCCGATATTGAGCTAGCAGCTAAGTTCTTCCTCTATTTCAGTTCTTATATTTTGAATATTACACTTCTAGTCGGATTTCTAACTTGCTTCTTTGACATTATTTTCTCATTAGTGAAGAATTTATTAGTGAAATGTTGGTGTCCTCAAGTTTCATAACAACGTGGAGGTCAAACCTGTTGTTGATAAGTATGAAAACCACTCAAGAGGCACTCTCTCCGGTCCGGTGTATATGTAATGCGTGTGTCGCTAGGTCATCAATTTGATCAACGCCATATGAGTTATATATTACAAACAAATATAATATTCAAAATTTTAGATGTTATATTTTTTATGGTATATTATTTTGTTATGCAGCTATGTTCTTCATCCATATAATGCATTGTATCATGTAGTAGTATCATATACACATGTTATTTATTGAATTGTAGAATCCCAATATAAATATGTGTACAAGTTTTACTTGTTATTAAGATATTTAGTTTTACGTGCTATGATATCGTAACATAGGTAGATATCACTATCATCTCTTTCTTCATTAATTGTTGTGTCACATCATATTTTTGCCAACATGGCATGCATGATACTAGCTATGATACCTACACTATGGCTAGTCTAAGAACTTAGACGGAGAAAGTATTTGTATGTTTTGTAATGCTTTCAAAAAATAACACAATAAGCATTGAGTTCAAACTTACACGTGTAAATTTTCATCAAATAATAGGACCATTTGCTATGTTATTTAAAACGAGAAAGTAAGTTTTTTTAGATTCCAAATGTTAGGCTGATTTGTCTAAGTCTTAGGTAAGTTTTAGAACTTGGTCCCAGTGTAACATCATTTGAGTTGCAATTCTCACTCTCCAAATCACGGAGATCTTGGGAACATGTGATACTGGGTGTGAATATCCGTTATACCGGGGTACTTGTCTTGTTCTGAAGAAAGGGTGACTCTAACAACCGTGGGCGTCACTTCAATATCTTAATATTAAAAGTGAAATCAAAAAATAAACTATGTCTATTGGTGTTCTCTAAATTTTTCATAAATGTAATTCTTTTTTCATAGCCCTTATAATTTTGTTCAATGGATGTACTTTGGTTTGATTCTCTACAAATGAGCAACCAGTGGGTTTAAATATTCTTTCGTCTTTTAGCCTGAAAAAAAGAAGAAGAAGAAACCAAAGAAAAATCAAGAGATAATGATATATAACTTTAAATATGCTTGAAATAAGTATTGTAGTTGGATTATACTTGCTTACGAAGAGAATTGGCATATTGCAAAATGAAGTTACCTTAGAATGAAGAAGCGAATAATAAAGATAATGGAAAAAACAACTTAGAGATGAGAATAGGATCATGCATGTGAACTTCTTATTTTTAGATTGAAACCACTTTGTATTTTTATTTTAAAATGCATTAATTCTTAAAATGGTGATTCTCATAGTGCGGGGGAATAAATCCATCAAAATATGAAAAGTCACTTCGGCTCTCGAGCACCGGTGCTCCCTCAGTTTGGAAAAAATAATAAAAACAATATTTAAAAATTTCAAAAAACTCTGAAAAGATCCGGCATGTTCTCAGTGATGTATACTATAAGCGTGCAAAATCACAATGCGAAATCTTTCGTATTATGGGCTACAATTTTTTTTTTGAAATTTGAAACAACTATATTCAGATATGTACATTTCTCATTTTTGTCTAGCTCAAAATGCAAAGTATTTCGCATTGTGATTTTGCATACATGTAGCATACATCAATGAGAACATGTATGATTTATTTCAGATTTTTTGAAACTTTTAAATATTAGTTTGATTTTTTTCAAACAGAGGGAACACTAGTGGTCGGAGCCGGAAATCTTCAATCGTCAAAATACAGCTAATTAATTGATAGACTATACAGAGAACACGTGAACCTAGGTTCTGTGCACATGGTTGCATACATAATCTAACCTAGGCACCTAGCTATATTCTCTGTCGTCCACACCTACTCTATTTTATTGGGGAAATAAGTATATAGATGTTCAACTCGATATAACATATACACTTGTAGAATTTCACATGCATGATTTCCAAACAAGTTGTACAAAGGAAACACATTCGGACAACCAGGATAGTAATAACTCGTTATTAATAGGTGGATTTTTTGTGTTCATATTTTTTCATCAAAAATTGCAAGTGTGCATGTTTTATTATGATAGAAAGCCAGATATATTTTTCTTCAAGAAACCCACAACTTTGTAGGTGGGCGAAGAAAAGAGAGAATATAGGTTGACTTGAAATTATGGGATTGCCATTCTATATGTTATTTCAGGGTTCATTTGCACTATACATTTGATATCTTTTCAAATGTAGCAGGATTTGCGATGGCGTATGTCAAAAGAAGAACAAATGTTTTTATAAGAATAAAATATTTAAGATGGGTAGCTAATGTTTTTTTTTTAACTCCTCGGCCTGAATCATGTGTGTGGTGCCGTCAGGCCTGGGTGCAGTCACACGGAGGCGAGGCAGGCCTCGTCGGTACTGTATGCGCCCTATGACCTGTGCCCCTCCCCTCTCCTTTCCTTCCCCTTCCCGCGGGTTGATTGCCAATCACAGATTGATGATGATTCCTTCCTAATAATCTCGCAGTAGCCTTCCTCTACTACTCCACCACCACCACCACCCACCTCCATCCTCCTCCTCTCCCTTTCTCTGCCTTGCTTGCTTCCTCCTCTACCCACCTCACAAACAAACAGCCCCCTTTTCTACATGCGCGTATGCTGCCTGCCGGAGATTCCCCTCTTTTGCGTCCGTAAGTTCCAAGCCTGCTCTTCTTCTTTCTTCCTCCAAGTCTTTGTACTTCAGAGCGCCCAATAGTTGGGCTTGCGGAATGTTCTATCTTTACTCCATGTCAGGTACCTGACGGCGGTGTTTTTTTACTTGAAAAAATATCTCTGTTTTTGTTTTTCCGGCGATGCTTGCTCGGACAATCTGTTGTCAGGATTTTCTCTTCTTTTTGGTTGTATATTTCTATTGTAAGTATTATTACCGGGGTTTTGGATTGGGGGACTGGAGGATTCTTTTCTTTGGCATGGTAATAAATAGCACGGCGAGACTGGCCGTTTCTTCCGAACAAAAATAAATGATGATTCTTTGAGCCTCTCATTTGCCTACTTGAACTGTAGCGTTTTATTGTTAATGCCATTATTTTTGTCAGAATCTGTTTGCTTTTGGATTGATCAAAAATTTCTCAACATTATTTGTGGTTAGGATTCAAGTTTTAAGAATACTACATAATAATACTTTTAGAGTGGTACCCACAAATGTTTTGCCATTTGATTGCTCCCACACTAGCATTGCTGTATTTTCACTAAGCTGATATTGCGGACGGAGGCTGTATTTCATCAAAAAAATCTCTAGTCTTGTTGTAGAACTCAAATAATAAAATTGACATGAAAAACAAACAGCATTCACTTTTTCCCTTTTTCGAAAATATACCTCGTATAAATTGGCTTGATTCTGTACATGCTCCATAAATGTGCAGGAATTCATGTACTTTAGTCTTTCCAACTCTTCGTGTCAAAATTCTCTGTTTTTATAACATGTAAGCATTAGCATTCCTCCTTTTATGTGTGATCTTCTTCTTGTTGCAGTTGAGAATTTTAGATGACCATATTATTGCTAGAGCTACATATTTTAAGTTTTTGTGTAAATACTTCTCTTTTCTAGGTGGGTATCTGATTGCTCAAATCTTAGGCTAATGCATGTTTTAGTCTCAAGATGTTTCTGTGCTTTCCAGGATTCAAGAGATATCTGATGTTTACAAACCATTTTGATCTACTATTAATAGGGGCTAGTTTTAGTGACAAGACAATTAAATTCACTTCTTCCATCATGTCATTTAACACGAGTGTGTTATCGTTTAAATTCCTTGATCTACATGCTTACACCCTCTTACACACAAAAGGAGAGCTCCTGTTACTAAAGCACTATACTGGGCGAACAAATGGCTTCTTTTATTCTTGTCTCGTCATTATGTTATGATTGTTAACCTAGCTTTTCCCCATATTTGTATTCCATCAGAAATTAGTGGGGCAGATTTTCATTATTATTAAATAACACATTCAAATAGTTTGCTTGTAACTTCTTATGGAGCCATGACTGATTTCTCTGGTCTTATTTTCGCAAATAATTTCAGGTGCGCGTTTGAATATGGTTCCTTTCAAGTTCCAAGTTTCTAAATGTTGGGTTGCGAATAAGCTTTCTGTTTTGTAAAGAAATAAGTATCATTTACTAGTGTGGTGCTCTTAAAGCTCTCAGATTCTGTAATATTGACAGCTTCCTTAAATTGGTCTTGTTGGTCTATGTGCATACATAATTTATAGCTGCAGCGGAGACTTCTGAGTGTTCATGCTCTTTCTGCCTCTTTGCTCTTACCAAGCTGGTTTTACATCTGATGGGCTGCTCACCATCTAAGTGTTGTTCTTGTTCACATTTTACGGGATGTTTGCGTTCCCACGGATGTGTCGAACAAACAGCTGACTCCCCAAGAGAGTCAAGGGGAAAATCTAGCCGAGGAAGGGGAAAGACAGATTCTAGTACTTCAGACGGCTCTTCTGATGATCTAGAGGGAGATGATGATGGATTTAACCAAATGAACATTACAAGGGAATCAAATGTTGGTATCAATCGTCTCTCGAGGGTTTCTTCACAGTTTCTTCCTCCAGAAGGGTCGCGCAAAGTTCAAGTTCCATTGGGGAACTATGATATGAGATACTCCTATTTGTCTCAAAGAGGTTACTACCCAGAATCATTGGACAAACCAAACCAAGATAGCTTTTGCATTCATACTCCGTTTGGAACAAGCCCTGATGACCACTTCTTTGGTGTGTTTGATGGCCATGGGGAATATGGAGCTCAGTGCTCACAATTCGTGAAACGAAGATTGTGTGAAAACCTGCTCAGAGATGGCCAGTTCCGTGCCAATGCTGTTCAGGCTCTTCATTCTGCTTTCTTGGCAACAAACTCTCAGCTCCATGCGGACAACTTGGACGATTCCATGAGTGGTACTACCGCGATAACTATATTGGTGAGGGGCAAAACATTGTATATTGCAAATGCCGGTGATTCACGTGCTCTAATTGCTGAGAAAAGAGGAGATGATATTATTGCTGTTGACCTCTCTATAGATCAAACTCCTTACCGGACTGACGAGGTTGAAAGGGTTAAGGAGTGTGGTGCCAGGGTTCTGACATTGGATCAAATAGAAGGACTAAAGAACCCGGATGTGCAGTGTTGGGGTACCGAGGAAAGTGATGATGGCGATCCCCCAAGGTTGTGGGTGGAAAATGGCATGTATCCAGGAACTGCTTTTACTCGTAGTATTGGAGATTCTGTTGCTGAATCAATTGGTGTTGTTGCAAATCCGGAGATTTTTATCTTGGAACTCAGCGCCAGCCATCCATTCTTCGTTATTGCTAGTGATGGAGTTTTTGAGTTTCTTTCTAGCCAAGCAGTCGTTGACATGGTAAATTCCATGTACTTTCTGTGCAATTCTTAAATTTATTTTCTTCCTGAATATTCTGGGAGCACCAAGTTTTCGCTGGAACAATAGAGACATATTAGAGATCAAACCCTTCTTCATATGTTATGTACCTGTTTTGAATACTCTAATGTATAGTGTGACCTTATATTTAACTTTACGGTGATGGATTTTCAGATTGCAAAATACAAGGATCCCCGTGATGCATGTGCTGCAATTGTTGCTGAATCCTATCGTCTCTGGCTACAGTATGAAACTCGTACGGATGACATTACAATCATACTTGTACATATTAACGGGTTAACTGATGTATGGATTTATCTTTTTAGCTTTCTTGTGTTACTTTCTTAGAATTTGTTTTATTTGATTACCTGAATAAACTTCATCTTTCACCAGACGGAGTCCACCCATACCGTATTGAAGGTGTCTTTACAACCATCACAGCAAGTAGTAGAATTGGTGGGATCTGAATCACCATCCGTCATAAGTTTAAACCCCAATAACCAGCGTTCCAGGCAGGATATATCACGTGCACGGTTGAGAGCACTTGAAAATTCTCTGGAAAATGGTCAAGTATGGGTCCCTCCATCTCCTTCACATCGCAAGACATGGGAAGAGCAAGTAAGGTTCACAGATTTTTTTCATTGTGGAAATTTAGTTTAGTACTTCTTTGGTGTCCTATGCTGACAAATCCTACAAATGAAAATTACATGAAGGCACATATTGAGAGGATACTGCATGATCATTTCCTCTTCAGAAAGCTCACTGATTCACAGTGCAATGTTTTACTTGATTGCATGCAACGGGTTGAGGCAAAACCCGGGGATATAGTGGTGCATCAGGTTCTTATACTTCTATATTCATTACTTCTCTGATGACATTTTGAGGTTGCTTAGAATTATTATATAATAAGGAGATTGTATAATGCAGGGTGGTGAAGGTGACTGCTTCTATGTAGTTGGGAATGGTGAGTTTGAAGTTCTAGCCATTCAGGTAATCATTTCAAAATACATATATTATGTTAGAAAATGCAAATCAAATAGAGAATGTAATCAAGAGAGAAAAAACCTAAATCAGGAAAAAATCACCTGGGCACAAGTGTGATGATCAAGTATAAATATGTGGAGAGTGGTACAACGTACGAGCTTAGGATTTCACCTTGTTGGGAGCTAGGGATAAAGCAATAAAAGGCAGCAGCAGGCTGCTTTGTTTGGATCCACTTTTTATCACATAGCTAGCCGGTGGTTATTAATCATCTGATCGAAAAGTGCACTCAACCTCATTGTCAGCCACAAGTCAGGCTGCCCCCTCTATATAGCATCAATTTTGGTCTTATCCACTTCGATGCCCCTACTTGAAACTCTGTGTCCAAGTACAATACCTTCATTAACTATAAAATGGCATTCCTCCCATTCAAGACAAGAGTTGATCTCGACATCTCTGCAAAACTTTGTTAATTATAGAGGCAATTTATCGAATGAAGTACCATAAACACAAAATAATCCATAAATACTTCCATAAGATTTTCACAAAAATCAGAAATTTATCAGTCATGCATCTTTGAGAAGTAGCAAGAGCGTCGAGTAGAGTGGGCGCAGTGTAATATGGATGCTGCCTTGGTTGCTAGCTTTTCGATCTTGCAATAACAGAACAAATAACAATTAAATTATGTTAATGCTATGTTGTGCGAGGCTTAGAGAAACAGTACTTGTGCTCTCTAAATTCTAGATATCTTTTCCTGTAATGAAAATGGCTGATCTGTATGCGTGCATGCATTTCTTCGCACGCTTTGCTAGCCAAACATTTTTCTATATCTATAATTCTATATTTAAATTTCGATCTCAAAAAATCACTATATCTGATGTGAAATTTCTGTTCCAAGGTGCTAGTTTTCCTTTGGTTAAGGACCAGCATGGATAAAACACCTGTTCTAGTTCAGAGTCAGACCGTATTGAATGCGGTCATTTGTGTACAAGATAAAGACCATCCTAGTGGTTAAAATGCATTTTGGAGTTTTCTGTATATGATTCGATACAAAGAGGGAAACTAAAACGTATAGATAGTTATTTGCCTGATATTTATGTGCAGAACTGAACAAAAAAGCAATGCCCGGAGCCTTGGTTATTGCACAATCTTGGTCCATATAAGTTGCTTATATTCAGACTTGAATTTAACAATGTAGTTCGACAAACTAAATCATTCATTCTTCAATCTCTATGATATGATTTTCAAAGATTAAGCTGATGAAAGGTATATAAACAGGAAGAAGATGGGAAGGAAGTGAGCAAGGTTCTGCATCGGTATACTGCTGACAAACAATCTTCCTTTGGAGAGCTAGCACTGATGTGAGTCAGTTTTACTCATATGTGATTTATACTGTATTAGTATGATTATAAGAGAAGTTTTGTTGAAAATACTTGTTAAGATCTGTCATGAGTTAATCAACAAGAGTGGTGTCCCTTAGTGTTACTGTTCAACACATATACACTCGTACGAGGTGGTCAATAATATTAGTCAGCTCTCACTATTTTGTTTTTCGCAAATACGCAAAAACTCCACGTACTGTTCCATTCGAGTACAACATATTGCAGTGAACCGCCACACCCGAAAAGCTTGACACGAATATGCAAAATCTCAGCTCTAATTACCACATTGTATTTATCAGTCAGAATATAATTAAGCTTTTCCTCTCTGCACCTAAAATTTGGAGCTTAGACCCGCTCTTAACCTTTGGCTCTTGTAACCAATCACTCAATTATTTCATTTCCAAGAACATACTACATTGAGTGTGAAAACTAAAAGCTAATGCATTTCCCATGATGAGTGTTCTACCATATAGTGAGTACTCCAGTAAGATGAAATCACTGTAATTCTTGTGGTCCATGCTCTCTCTTTCCATACTATAGCTGAAAAGACTGGAAAACCTCACCTTGCATAGTTGCATACGTATGGATGCTTTTGTGTCCTTGTTTGCACATTATCAATGTCTATTATAGTATAAACCTTGACTGCACCATGTAGATTGCATACATATTTTCCTTAAAGAAAGAGATGAAGTACCAATATTATCATAGACGGTCAGTGCCAATGGCTATGACCTTCACCTGTAAACTAACATAACGTATTATTGTTTTTCTATATCTGAGATGTACCATGCCATGACTTCGAAAGACTTAACCAGACACGATATGAACTCTCCACTGCCCTTCTCGCATGGAGATGATGCAATAAGCCAATCAAGTTCAGATGGATATAGGTAGTGCTCACTATTTCGCACATCTAATCACCATCTATTTTTGAAACAAACAGGTATAACAAGCCGCTTCAATCTTCGGTTCGTGCTGTGACTAGTGGAACATTATGGGCTCTAAAGCGGGAGGATTTCCGGGGAATTCTAATGTCAGAGTTTTCAAATATACCGTCACTGAAGTTGCTCCGGTCTGTAGAGCTGTTTACAAGATTGACAGTGCTTCAGCTAAGTCAACTTGCCGACTCACTTGTTGAGGTATCCTTTGCAGACGGACAAGTAATAGTAGACAAGGTATACTGAGTGAAAATCGTTTGATTTTGTATGGAAATGGCAGCTTTTATTGATTCATTGCACCGTATCAAGGCGGCAGCCACAAAGGAGTTCACTCCTGACCTCTGGATCTACAATGCACACAGCCAAAACAAATATTGACACGTTCTTCTGCAAACTTATGGGATTCTTGCGTACTTGTTTACATCTTACTTTTGTGAACCCTTTTTCAGGATGACGACGTCTCTTCTCTATATATTATTCAAAGGGGTCATGTGAGACTTACAGTAGCAGGTGATAAGTTAAATTCAGATTCTTGGGATTTTCTTAGGGCTCACACAAAGGAGGTCCAACAGAGTCAAGAAAATGGCAATTATGTGGTTGAGATAGATGAGGGAGGACACTTTGGCGAGTGGGCTCTCCTTGGAGAGAGTATCACGTTTACGGCTATCTCAGTTGGTGATGTAATCTGTTCTACAATCGCAAAAGAGAAATTTGATTCAGTTGTCGGGTCTTTGCCTAAACTTCCACAGGCTGATTCCAAGTACTGTACATGTAAAATCTTTTTCACAGTTTGCCCATGAGATATTTATCAATCGCTGAGCTCATCATGTCACAACATCTATGCAGACTTAAAGGTTCTCTTATTCCAAAGGTGCATCAGCATAGTACAGATGAGGAATTTTCCTTTAGGAAGGTTCAGCTATCTGATTTGGTAGGGGGTTAGTACTTCATTTCCTTTTCTCTAGCATGCCATTTTTTCTATCAGAAGAAATATTTGTTGACATTATATGCTGATACACGCTTCTACTTCTACATATGTTCTCAGGAATGGAAAACGTGCATATATGCCGCTGATTGCAGTGAGATCGGTCTTGTCCAAATTAGTGGCTCTGGTATGAAATCAATTCAGCTTGAGTGCTTGACCGTCCTTTATTGTCAAATATACCAATTTTCTAGCAGCCACACATGTATTTTAGCTAATCTTGTTTTGTTTCTTCGTGCTAACGATCAACCAGACAAGATCAAAAGCTTCAAAAGGTTTTATATCAAGAGGGTAAAAGATCTCCGTAAGGAAGGACAGGTGTTTCAGGAGAAAGACATCATGAAAAGTTTGAGCCTATCAGCTTGTGTGCCAGAAGTTCTATGTACTTGTGCTGATCAATCATACCTGGGAATACTGCTGAATTGTTGTCTTTGTTGCTCACTGGCTTCAATACTTAATACACCACTAAGTGAGTCATCTGCACGATTCTATGCAGCTTCAGTTGTTGTTGCTCTAGAAGAACTTCATCAGGTAAGATTTTGCTTTTCTGTATTGAGGGATTGACATGCAAATTTTGTGAAATATGTTTTGTATTCTGCTCTTATTTAGAATATGCATCTAAGTATGCACAATATTTCAGAGGTCTATTCTTTACAGAGGTGTCTCAGCAGATATCCTTATGCTCGACCGATCAGGACATCTGCAGGTGACTATCTGACCTTAAGGCATATGGTGTTGGAACCACCGTTTACTTTTTGCAGAGAATGTTCATGTTATTAATAAGTACGTTTTGAGGAGCATAAAACTAATCAACATGTCCGTGTACGTAATCCTTCTTCGACCAGTACAAATATTGATTATTCCATAGCATTTCTAATTTACTAAATTGGCATTTCACATGATAAGAGTGAAGACAACATCGTTCTACTAATAATACACATGTATTTATGTGTGACAGATAGTTGACTTCAGGTTTGCGAAGAAGTTGGAAGGTGAAAGGACTTACACAATATGTGGCATCGCTGACTCTCTAGCTCCAGAGATCGTTCTTGGCAAGGGGCATGGGTTTACTGCTGACTGGTAAGTGGTTATCTACCCCTTTCTTGTTTATGCACGAGATCTCAGTTATTAATATCATTACCATAATAATAATAATTACTATTGTTATTAAGCATGCCACCATTTTCCTTAAACAGAATGTGGAGTGCTGAAATAAGGCAGGTCCAAAATCTGAAGATTAATTGTTGCTTTTCTAATGAAACATCACGAATAAAAATCTGAAGCAGATAAAAAATTACAAATTCTCTTGAGATAAAAGTGCACATTAATATTTCCTGCACTGCACTCTTCACCTTGAAAGGTGTGAGATTGTGATATGGATATGCTCCCGGTATTTTCAAAACAAATTCAAAATTTGAAAACTTATCAAAAAAATCTGAAAACAATCATGCACATACCTGACCCTGGTACGCACCACCGTATTTTTTTTCGCGCCGAAATGACATCGTACGCGCCCTGTACAAAAATGACAAATTTGAATTTCTGACAGGAAATTTGTCATTTTTGTACAGGGCGCGTACGATGTCGTTTCGGCGCGAAAAAAAATACGGTGGTGCGTACCAGGGTCAGGTACGTGCATGATTTTTTTCAGATTTTTTTGATAAGTTTTCAAATTTTGAATTTTTTTTGAAAATACCGGGAGCATATGCTCCCGGGTGCCAAAGCGAATTTCCGGTATGGAGGAGCATATATATAGTTCTGTAAAGATTAAGAGATTATTCTCTTGCTTGTGCGTGATCAGGTGGGCGCTTGGAGTATTGATTTATTTCATGCTGCAATCGGATATGCCATTTGGGTCCTGGAGGGAGAGTGAGCTAGAACCTTTCGCTAACATTGCAAAGGGGCGCCTAATAATGCCGTCAACGCTCAGTGAGGAAGTTGGTGACCTTATAACCAAGGTTGTACCCCCGCCCAATGCATGTACTTTCCATTATTTACCTATCTTTGACCCTATTTGGTCTATGTGCAACAAGGCAAACTCAATTTTGCGATTTTTCTGGCCAGCTACTTGTGGTAGATGAAAATGCACGCCTTGGAACCACAGGCGTGGAGGCAGTGAAGAAACATCCCTGGTTTGATGGTATTGACTGGAAACAAACAGCAGATGGAACTTCAACGGTACCTCAGGAAATCTCTGACCGCATCGACAGCTACGTAGAAACTCTTAAGGAGGATTTAACAGCGTCCTCCTCCACGCCAAGTGAAGACCCCGCTGATCTGACTGCTCCAGAATGGATCCAAGATTGGTAATCTCCGTCCGTAGCCGGATGAATGCTGCCAGATCTGCTCTTTAAGAAAGCTTCTTGGTTTTCGTGAGGCATTTTCCTATATTATGGGAACTAGATATGGTTAAACCTGGCGGAATTTTGTCGAAAATGATGAATGCTCAAGGTGTGACCATTTCAGTAGCGCCATCGAAACTAGAAAATGGTGTTAGCTCCCCAGACACCAGCATTGGATTCATGCGGTACATATGTATAGATCCTTCTTTCATTCGTCTATTGATTTGTAATTTTCATCTTTTGCTATCCAGCCATGGTGGTCGGGGATCACACAAGGTGCTCCCTGATGGGGCGATCATCGCCACCTCTTAGTCATGTTGATGCATCTGCATCTTAGTCTTCACCAGACGCCTTGTACTCGTGTGATCGTACGATTTCCCCAATGATTGGGCCCATCCTCGACATCGGCAACTAGAATGTTCTGAGGCCTAAACGACCAATGAAGGAAAGACACCGTCCGCACTACAACCAGGTTGGCACGCTATCACATTGCCTGCCTTCCAAGACAAAGATGAGCGTCATTCAACCCCACGAAACTGCCTACATTGGTGCTAACCATTTAAATTCTTTCATCCACATGCCAGCTGCGGGCACTAGAGGGGGTAATCCTCCTCCCCTGGAATGACTCCCATATCACAATCAACGACAACCTCAGCATCTGTTCAATCTGTTGTACTTCTAGTTCGATGATTAGATTATCCCCCTCGTCTGTGGGAAGCTTTTAGATGTTCTCCCTTGAAAACCCGTAGCAGTTTAATGTCAGCGTGTTAAGTTTCAAGTCCCTTCAGTCCAATTCAATACAGTTTAATCATTTGTTGAGAACATATGGCATGTATAACAAGTTTTGGAGTGTGACCAAGAAATCTAAAAGCTGAGGTTATGTTTGCTAGGGATGAAAACGGAGCGGATACAGACGGAACTGAGTGGTGCCGCATTTGTTTTTTTTTTGTTTTTTTTGCAGAAGCGGAAACGAATACAGAAACTCCGGAAACAAATACGGAAACAAATATGATCGGAAACAGATATAGACCGAATACGGTGCAGACACAGAAGAAAAGCAAATGCTTGCCAGAACCAAGAAAATTAAAGCAAACCAACAAAATTGTCGAGTTTCTAAGATAACATGAAATATAAGGAGATATTATAATTATATAATATGTGTTCATTATTTTTCGTATTATCGCATTAGTTCCATATATAATATAGGAAAGCATCGCATAGCAAAAACAGAAAGTTCCGTATTATGGAAACAAAATTTCCGTTTCCGTGAGCGTTCCGCTGCAATACGCTGTTGCGTTTCCGTTTCCGCATAGAAGTTTCCATTTTCGATTCCGTTTCACGAAATTCCATTTCTGTTTTCATATTTTCATTTCGTTTCCGTTTTTCCGCGGAAAAGTCGGAAAGTTTCCGTTCCATTTTCACCTATTGTTTGCAGCAAAGAAACCATGACATGTTTACAGGGACTCAAAAGTCCGCATCCAGTGCTTGTACATACCAAGACAGGTCCACGTTGAAACTGATGCTACAGCATGACGAAAGTAAGTTCAGAGCAACGGGCAAGGCTGAGGCCACATAGCAAGCTTATTCTTAATGAACTGGTTCATTGCTAATCGTACAGAACAAGGGTTACAATGGTATGTCATTGTAAATCACCAATCCAAACTGAGTTATCGAAAGTCACCTGTCAACATAGCATGTTCCGAGAAAAGAGAAGGAGAAAAAAGGACATCCCCTGAACCTGAACTAGTCAATGAACCCCTGAAGACAAGTTTCCAAATGTAGGAAGTTCTCTTCTGTGATTGGATGGTACATTTATGGGTGTACGATGTTCTGCTAATTAACCACACCAGACCAACAGAGCTCTCACTGGATCACGAAGCCTGGGGCTTCTCCTCGGCTTTCTTTGGCTGCAAAGGAAAACTGATTTTCGTTAAGAATTCACAAAAGAAACACAAACTAGTACTCCCTCCGTTCCAAATTAATTGGCGCATTGTACTAAATCTGCGTCAATTAATTTGGATCGTAGGGAGTATGAAAGTACAGAGCAGGCCCGGTCCATTGAAATTCAAGCATGCAATCCAAATTACCCACAACAAGGATATAACGAATAATGAACATCACTCCTATAAAGAAACTAGTTGTTGTAATGGTCCGTTCATGTGGAGGTCGTACCAATTTGCTACCTTCCGGCAAGATAAAGATGGGATTGTTCACCTACTTAAATCTGTTTAGGAAACTTTCGCAAAAAAAAATCTGTTTAGAAAAAACACTCTGATCTACCATGAATGATGCGGATACGACGACGAACACCCCAATTCAGTAATAAAGTAATTAGTCCTCTAAGTATGTAGTATGATTTTTTCTTATTCCACAGCAACACACGGCTTTCTTGATAGACCATACAGAAAATCGTTTCTTACAATAATGGGCAATACCTTACACCTGTATATAAAGAAAATAAATCTACCATGCATGTCCAGTGTATCACTTAGACTGCACAATAAAACTACAAATAACACCTGCTCTTTGAAACCCATAACCTCTATGACTATGCTACTTGGCTATCTTTAGAACATTGCATATAAATACCACGAAAAATATAATCTCATGCTACTGAGATGTATCAAGGTCTCACGAGCAGAAGGAAATATATGGTCATACACAGTATATAGAAGTACGTATGTATAAGCATGCAGTTAGAAAATAAATGATGTCGACGAACTATTGGAGTGTGCAATGCGGAGGTGATTATTTGAGTAGCTCAATGGACATTGTGTGCCCATGAGAAACGTATGTTTGTGTCTAGTTTGGTTTTATATGTCAGGTAATAGTACAAGCGGGCAATTAGAAAATATGTATTATCCAGATGTCCAGGACCTATTAGAGTGTACAATGTGCAGCTGATTATTTTAGTATTTCAGTGGAAAACTTGTGCCCAAGAGAACCATATGGAAGTTTGATCCGATTATTAGTAAACTTCTTTCTCTAAGGATATAGCCACACAGGCACATGTTACGAATTAAATTGTTTTCTTTTACTAATGTCAGATTTTAATGTAATTTTAAAAAGTATCTTCAATATAAATGTAAGTTATGAAGCGTGATACCATGCATCATTTTAGCAAATTTAAAATTCAAAATATGTTCAGCATTGGCTCTACTTTTGCAGATTGAGAATTCTTCAGAAACTAGATTTTATCTGCACGAAGGAATACATAGTACTCTATGTTATCTAAATTTAATAAATTTGTCATAAAAAGGTACAAAGCATATTCAGAAGGTATGCTCAGGAGGCCTGTCCACTCAAGATGTTTATACAAAAAACAATTCATACAATAGGCAGCATGAGCCAATGTAGTCTGCTCGAATAAAAATTGTTAAGGGCTAGGATAATACACTAAGCATTTATTTCCTACAAGGATGCAGGCACACATTCATGTTAGTGAAACATCAGTGAGTATAGACAAATCATGGAAAGATGAACAATGGACTAGAAATTAAACCAACTATTGTTCTTCCAATTTTATAATTTGTATACAAACACTGGATGTTCCACTAAGTGCGATAAATACATACTAGCTACTTATGCGCTTGCAGTAGTGATCTTAATTCTCCGTTATCCAACTTGACTATAAAATCCACAAACACTAGTGATCCAAATTTCCTTTTATAGAACTGAATTAAACGCCAAACGATAATTTATCAAGTTACACAGACAATTCACCATGATGTTTACTAACAAAAAAGTGCACACTGACAGCAGCATACAAACATGGAACAAATAAAGGTTAAGTAATTCATGGCCACAAACAAATAAGCAAGACATAAATGATATTGATGAAATGAACAGTAATTACAGATAAACTATATCATCACCCAACATACACGATGTTTGCAATGTTTGACGAAAAGAAAGGTAAAAGTGGTTAGATCAAACTGACAGTACAATCGATGTAAGCATAAGCAAACATAGAAAAATATCCATCTAGTGATATATGTGAAACATGGCAGACATGGACAAACATATTTATTTCAGAGAAAGCAGAACACCGTCATAAATCTACAAAATAAATATAAAATTGTACATCATGCTTATTCCAATCTACACGTGGATAATAGCATAACAATCATGTGCGCATAAGATGTTTGATGAAGAAATTGTCAAAAAGGTTCCATGACCAGGCGAGACACATATAGTACAAGATAATCATGAATGAGCGGTAATGTAGACAAATATCTGAAAATTACAAACGAGTAGTAATATACGCCCACGCACAAAAGGTGTTCGACAGAAAGTGAAGTGTGCCAAATAGAGTAGAAGACGCACCTTGATCCCGGGGAATGACATGCCGAGCTCCTCCTCGGGGATGACGACGGGCCACTTCTCCCCGGCCTCCCGGAAGAGCTGCTCGGTCTCGAGGAGGCGGCCGCGGGAGAGGATCTGGTCGCGCATGCCCTGCGCGGTGACGCCGTCGGCGGCGACGAAGGCCTCCTCGGAACCGTTGAGGTAGGTGACGAGGACGCGCGGGGGCGGCTGGGCCTTGGGGTCCTCGCCTGCTGGCGGAGTGGGCAGGCGCCGCAGCTCGACGGAGCAGGTGGGGTTGGAGTCCTTGGCCTTGCGGCCGTTGCACTGCGCGAGGAGCTCCACCGCCGCCGCCTTGCGCGGGTCCAGCGGGTTGTACTCCACCACCACCTTGGAGAGGAACTTGAGCATCTCTGCGGTGGCGCGCGACGGCGAGTGTCAATGGAGAGGAGGCGGCGGCGTGCGGGGCAGATCACGACAAGGCCAAGCTCATCCCTTCGGTGGCACTGTTGCAACTTGGGCTTTGCAGCTATCTGTAATTACTGTTCATTTCAAACATCGTGTATGTTGGGTGATGATATAGCAGGCTATGCTATTAGAAAAAATAAAATAGAACACACCCGGCCATGAGGGATGGCAATGGAGCCCATGCCCCCACAAACCCAAATAGTCGTCGGGCAATATTTAATCTCTCGACTGCTATAATTAATTAAATCTTGCTTATTTCTATAGACTAGTAGTTGTCCACGTGCAACGCACGTCTTTAAAATATAAATGTCATTTCTAATTTAGTGGTTATTTTTGTTACCAAAGCAATAAATTGCATGAGTAAATTGTGTAACGTGTAAGTAGCTTAGTTTATTGTTGGTGGACTGATTTCAAAATTTAAGATTTTTCTTTTCTAGAAAACTTCCACTACATCGACTATAAATAAACTGAGAACGGAGTCAAACAGAGAATGGAGTCTCCAGAGATACATCACACGACACACCTTATAATTAAGGGCAATAGAGTATTAAGTTATTAGCCAGGTCTAGCAAAGACTTATATATTTCACACGCTAAGTTAGGAAATTCACCAAAACTGTGCACATTCTAGATGTATTTTTCTGCATGCTTATTCTCACCACAAGTGCCAAACAACAAAGTTCAGTCTTATACCATACGATGTTCAAGATTGTCGAAGTCACCACAAGTAAAAATACTTATGGAACGTATAAATCACATTCACACATGCTAAGCTATATAAATACACCAAAGTAACTTGGATATATTTTCCGCATGCTTATTCTCACCACAAGTACCAGACAACAAAATTCACTCTAATACATGCAACCTAAAAGCAAGATTCAGTCTTTCACGTGAAAAACTGAAACCCCTACCACCTGAACATGAAGCAAAAGGGGATTTCAACGAATTCACCTCTTCATTTTGGGCATCTGTCCATTGATTTAATTTTTTTAGTAAAACAAATAACTGAACAGGATGTCTAATAAAAAATGGCAACATCAAGACATTTCTCAATATGCATCACTTTCAGATGTTACAGAGTAAATTTACATATTTATCAGGACAATGTCTGTATAACATTTCAACAGATGTCATCATCAGCGTCTAGGTATCGAACTGAACTAATTGGAGAGGAAAGCCATGGAGAAGTTGCTGTATAGTGCAAGCGCTTCTACAGTGGGTTCTCACAGAAGCAGTGCGATCCTCCTTCCCCTGCAGTTAGTGAAAAAGTTTTCCCCTGCAACTCTGCTGCACACACCTGTAGCTTTGACATGAGTAGAGGATGCCACTGCAGCCATGCTGGAGGAAGGAGTGGTGGCTTTGGAGGCAGGCTGGGCTGGGCGGGTTAGGCGGCAGCGGAGATATGGAGAACACGCAGGAGTTCTCGTTTTATACATTTATTTAGGAGAACTGAGGGAGATGAATCAGCAATTAGCAAGAGGCAAGTTCAATTGTGGATTCGTTCCGATTGAACACGTGACCTCGAGGCCTGAGTGCGGCGCGGACCTAGAGTTAAGCAGGCGAGCTCCTGGCCATACGCGGAGAGGGGATTTGCACTGCAGAGGCAGCAGTGCGCGGGGAAGTTCGTCGCCGCAGAGAAATTCGTTGTCACCCATGCTCCTCCTCTGCCTGAAGCTGTCATCTTTCTCCCCTCCCCTTCGCGACGCAGCTGAAGCTCGTCGAGGCGCGCGGGGGCGGCGTCCTCGCCGGGATGAGCACGGGGGAGGCGTCCTTGCCGGGAGCGCGCGGGGACGGAGGTCGTCGGGACGCGTGGGGACAGACCTCGCTGGAGGAGGGGGCGACTAATGGCTGGGTCCGACGGCCTGACGGCATGGAGGCTCCAGTGCTGGCGCCTACACACACGCGATTCGACACAGCCATGTCTCCAATCGGAAGAGACCGGGATCACAAGCCGAGCTTGGGAAGGAGAACGCGTTGGCGGCCTGGCGAACGGGGAGCGGCGGCGGGAGTTGTCTCGGGGCGTTGATGAAGAGCTCGGCGACGGACTGGAGTGGAGGAGCAGGGCGAGATCGTGGCCATCGGGGTCGGCTAGTCCGGAGAGAGAGCTGCAGGCGGCGGCCGGGGCCGGAGGTGAGGAGCTCGAGCTGCTGGAGAAGAGAGAGCCGCAGCGGCGGCCGGGGGCAGAAGGGTAGGTCGGGATTATTCGGTCGGCGTAACTCAGGCAAAAGAACAAAAATAATGTTTCGTCCAGGATGTGTTGAGTTGCTCAACACGGACGGAACAATCTGGTTCGTTGGTCAGAGATCGTATGGCATAAATTTATTGTATCCGATCAAGTTTGCTCTTTTAATAGTAGTATAGATAATTTCAAGTTTTAAACGTTTTATTAGATATTTCAAAAGAGATACCCGCTGCAACGAGCATAGTTTTACCGCGAAATGAATACAGGTCATCTGCTGCACCGCTTAAGAAAAACATATTTGTAAATGTAAAATAAAAATAAAAATGCAAGCAAACATCTACACATTCTATATACGTACACAAATTTTCACAAAGAAAGACATTTTTTAGCCTATGTAACAAAGACCAAAAAAAGTGTCTTGTGAAAAAATAATTAGCACGGAACTTACACAGGCCAAAGAGAAGTCTTTTATCCGGTTTAACAGTCCGAATTTTGTTTACATTACAAAATGCATTTAAAATGCATTTTTTGACAAAAGTGAACGTCCCTCAAATTTTAATACTTTTTCAAATTAGGCTTGACACAAAAGGTAAATTCTCTAGATATGCAACTACGGTGAATTTACCTATCTGACAAGCTAGCAACTAAATTAGATACACAAGGTATAGACGGTAAACAAGGATAGAGGTAACCGAAGTGAAAGCACGCGGAGACACGGATGTATTCCCGAGTTCCTCCTTTTTAGGGGAGTACGTCTCGTTGGAGGGGTGTGAGCTCGCCACCAAAGGCTTGCTCAACGCCACAACAGGCTCACCCTATTTTCTGATGAACCGCACCACAAAGGATTGGTTCACCTTCCAATATCGGTTCCCTTCGAGGCGGAAACCGGAGCCTTTACAACAACGATTCAGGGCACACACCCACAACTGAATTGGGGGCTCCCGAACAGCTACAATCTGTCACAAGAACAACAAGTGAGTACAACAAGGGGCTAGGTTCTCCAAAGGGAAACCCTAGCAAATGGTCCCTCAAGTGAATGAGGGGAAATGTAAATCAGCTCGGTGAAGATGTAGATCGGGGCCTTCTCCTTCAATCCTCCAAAGATCAACAAGTTTAGGTGTAGGGATTGGGAGATCTAATGATTCTTGAGCTTGCAATAATGGTGGTCTTCAATTTTGGGCGAGCTACATGTCCAAAGGTTGGTGGAGGGGAATAAATACCCCCTCCCAACAATCTGGCCGTTGGAGACGAAATCTGCCCGCAACGGTAGTACCGAGCCTGTCCCGGTAGTACCGACCGGCGTTGACTTGCGTGGTCTTCTTGGCCTCCAGCGATGGCCCACGTCGGCACTACCGGCTGGTAGGACCCGGTAGTACTGAGCGCCCGATAGTACCGAGCTACTATCGGGCAAGTACCGGGAAAAATACCACCAGTACAGAAGGTTCTGAGCGAGGAGCGGTACTGGCTCCGGTACTGAGCCGGTAGTACCGGCAACTCGGTAGTACCGGCAACTCGGTAGTACCGGACAGGACGTCCCGGTAGTACTGAGCACCCGGTAGTACCGACCTACTACCGGGCCACTTCAGACCAAAAGCGAGCAGACACCAGAAGCACCCTGGAGCACACGGTACTGGCTGCGGTACTGAGCCGGTAGTACTGACCTCACGGTAGTACCGGCCCAGCCCCGGTAGTACCGCAATAAGCAGAAAAACCAGCACTTCTTCATTTTTGGATCAAAACCTGTGCACGCAAAGTAGATATTTTCCTGCACACTTTTAGCACACACATTAGTCCTCTAATTGTGTTGTCAACCTTTTTGGTGTTTGATGACAACACAATTAGGAGCAACAAAAGATTTGCAAAAGATAGACAGGCTCTCCCAAATGTGTGTATTATTTGATATTTGCTTTTGAATGCACAACACACACTATCTAAATGGGCGGAGCTCCCCCTATATTTTACAAACCAAGCAAGTTCATATAGATAACAATAATAACAACTTGCACAACATAAGACAATAAGTAAATAGAAGTACTAGATAGGTCTTATTACAAGCCACAAAGTCTTTGCACGTCTTACACCGTGCAACAAGGAGTTCAAAGCAAATATCCAACTAAAAGATGGAACACAAGCATAAAAGATCAAATAAGAAGCAAGCTTGTGTCCCTCCCATGCAAATCCCACCGACAAGTCCTAAATAGAACACATTCTCCCTCTGTCATCGAAATGCCAAAAAGGAAGAAGCGCGATGCTACAAACGTCCCTAGGAGCATCAAACTCCACCCTCGCCATGGTGGGTAGAAGAAGGAGACTCCAAGAACCGATCACCATCTGGAGGGGCATCCTCATGACTCCAGTAGCCTTGCTTGGACATCCATAGATTCTTGGGGTGATCTCTTCTTCAGAACCATCGGAGATTGGAATATTCATGTGCCTCATCATAGCCTTCTGACGGTGAGCTGCCTTATTGTGAAACACATGGGCTTCATACATGCGGTCCTCTAGATCAAGCTTGAGGCAAAGGCTCTTTTGGCCTTGATTTGAATCTTCTTGAACCAAGAGCGTTCCTCAAGAGGCGGAGCACTCCCGCTGGCCCTAGCTACAGCTGCATCCACCACTACCTTGGGTGGGTCATGAGACTTGATCCGAGGTTGCTTCACCTCGTGAGAAACGATTGGGCTGCCATCTTTCATGATATCTTCGTTCTTCATCTGAAACCACTTGTGACGGATGAGCTTCATGATGTAGGGGCCATAGATAGGGGCCCTCCTGTCAAGTAGCGAGTTCCATAGTTCATGGTACATGAAGTCCATCACATCCATCCTCTTCCCAGAGTTCTGATTTTCATAGGACAGTTTGAGGAGATCAAACATGTACCCATGGGCTAGATCCCAGTTCCCAACACGAGGAGCAATTGACTCCCGATAGATGCGATGCATTATCTCAAACTCACGGACGATATGAGCAGTCTGACCATGGGTGCCATTTTCCATAGTAATGGGTGCAAGAACTTCCTTGCCACTATAGTAGTCACTTTCATGGCACCTCCAACCACTGGGCTCCAACTCACCCTTGTCTTCATAGCCTAAGAGAGTACCCCCACTCTTGGAGAGTGGCAGAGAGCATGGTATCCTTTGTCATCCACTTGATAGTCCGTGCATCATCGGATTCTAGGAACAAGGTGGAGAAAAACTGAATGATGTAGTACTCAATGAACGGCTGATTGATCTTCATAATGTCTATGAGTCCAAACTCCTCGCACATTGCTAGTGCCTCATCAAAGTATCCCTTATGTTTGGGGAGTCTCATGTAGGGAATATCAATGGTGTGCTGAGTGACCACCTTGTACTTCTTGTGCAGATAGATTTCCTTGTAAATGTGCTCTTGATCATTGGTATAGAAGTGAGGATGAGAAACCTTGTCTGACCGATCTGTTCCATAGGGATTTTCATCCCTTAGCTTCTGATAATCATCAACTTTCCAAAGATACAAAGGCTTGCGAGCAACAGTTTTGGGAGCAACAGCTGGCAGTTTACCCCTTGCACGAAATCTGGCAGTGGACTTGACAGGCAAAACCTCCTCTTCTTCTTCTTCTTCTTCTTCAAGATCATCCTCCATGACTCTCTTCTTCTTACCACCATGACGGCTACCTGTGAAATAGCATATAGGTAGGGCAGGGAACAAAGATAAGTGCACAAGTTCACGAAAGAGATAAACAAACTAGTTAACAGGTGTAAATTTGAGTTGATTCAAGTCGATTTTGTACGGTCGGTAGTACCGGGCAGCTTCCGGTAGTACCGGGTGACCCGATTCAAACAGGAAGTGCCACAAAATTGAGAGATTCAACCACAAATCTACACAAATTAACTAGAACAAGGCAACCACCTGGCCTAAGTGATCTTCCTAACAATTTTAACCGTAGAACACGGAGCTACCGGTGACCTTCCTCAAATGCATCTAGGTTACAAAATAGAGAACCAAGGAGTGCAAGAATTGAGGAAATACCGGAGGCCATGGAGGAGATCGAGGTGGGGAATGCTCCCACGGAGCAGATCTGGTCGAAGAGGCGTGGATTCCGATGACCTAGGCGGTGGCCGGAGAGGCGAACGGAGGGGGCGGCAGGGTGTATGTCGGGCTGGTTTGGGAAGAAAGGGAAATAACCCCCACCCAGCCCGCAGGGTTGACTTTGAGATATCTGCCTCGCCCTGTAGTACCGGGGCGGGCAGCCGGTACTACCGGGGCCTGAATCTTTTCGAGGAGTTTTGACACTGCTTAGATTCAGAGCCGGTACTAACGGCTTCCACTGGACAGTACTACCGGGGCCTCCTCCGAAAACCCAGATTTTGTGGAAAAGGAACTTGTGCAAGATAGAAGTTGTTTTATGGGATAAGATAGGCTTAGGATAGAGAAACTCAAACTGGATAGGGTACTTCATACTCAATTTGCAAGAAGCAAACAAACATAAAATCCAAATTGAGCATGTTTTCCATATGAACACTAGATAGGCAATAAAATCCAAATAAACTCAACTCTTCACAAGGAAGAGGGCGGTGGCCTAGGCCACCATGTTTGAGTGTTGTGGCGTGACACCGCGAAGATATATCTTGGGTTCACTACCACTACTCGTCATTTAAGCTCACAATTTCATGAAATGAAAAATAGAGAAGCGAATGAGTTCTTGATATCGGCATAATGGGGGAGGGATAGTCCAATGTATTAGGACCGCACTCCCCCTATGTCCATGCCTACACCTAAACCAAATAGATAGTCAAAATATAGGTGTGTATGCAAGATAATCAAGTCAAGCTCCTTGAATTCACAATATTTAGCTCATTCCTCAAGAAAGTGAATCTTGCTTCATCAAGAGGCTTCGTGAATATATCGGCAAGTTGATATCTTGTGAATATAGCCTAGCTCAATATCACCACGGGTAACATGATCTCGAATAAAATGATGACGAATCTCAATATGCTTGGTTCTTGAATGTTGCACCGGGTTGTGGGCGATCTTGATAGCACTTTCATTGTCACACAAAAGGCACTTTGTCACAATTGACACCGTATTTCTTTAAAGTTTGCCTCATCCATAACAATTGAGTGCATGCACTAGCGGCCACCACATACTCGGCTTCGGTGGTGGAGAGAGATATACAATTTTGCTTCTTAGAAGACCAACTCACCAAGGACCTACCAAGGAATTGGCATGCCCCGGAAGTTGATTTCCTATCATCATGATCACCGGCCCAATCCGAGTCCGTGTACCCACAAAGAGAGAAAGTTGAGCCCTTTGGACCACAAACCAAACCTTGGGGTATGAACCAAATATCGTAGGATTCTTTTGACCGCCATCATGTGGCTTTCTTTAGGAGCGGCTTGATACCTTGCACATACCCCTACACTCAACAAATATCGGGTCTAGATGCACAAAGATAGAGCAAAGAACCAATCATGGAACGATATACCTTTTGATCGACATCTATACCCTTTGGGTTAAGTTGTAGATGACATTTGGTGTCCATAGGATAGTGCTTCCCTTTAGCATCTTGCATGTCAAATCTCTTGAGCATGTCTTGGTATATTTGGCTTGAGAGATGAAAGTCCCTTCATTCAATTGCTTGATCTCAAAACCAAGAAAGAACTTCAACTCCCCATCATGGACATCTCAAACCTATCGGTCATAAGCTTTGAAAATTCATCATTAAAAGCTTTGTTAGATGAGCCAAAGATAATATCATCAACATAAAGTTGGCATATGAAAAGCTCCCCTTTAACCCTCTTAGTAAAGAGAGTGGGATCGATTTTCCCAACCTCAAATCCACGGTCTACTAGAAGCTCTCTAAGGTGCTCATACCACGCACGTGGAGCTTGTTTAAGTCCATAGAGCGACTTATCGAGCTTGTAGACATGGTTAGGGAACTTGGGATCCTCGAAACCCGGTGGTTGCTTAACATATACCAACTCCTTTAAAGGACCATTAAGAAAGGCACTTTTCACATCCATTTGTTGCAATTTAAAGTTATGATGTGATGCATATGCAAGAAGGATACGGATGGACTCAAGGCGAGCCACGGGTGCATAAGTCTCTCCAAAATCAATGCCTTCAACTTGAGAGTACCCTTGTGCAACCAATCTTGCCTTGTTCCTTACAACCATTCCATGCTCATCTTGCTTGTTCTTGAATATCCACTTAGTGCCTATAACATTGCGGCACTCCTTTGGCTTCTCAACTAACTTCCACACCTTGTTGCGCTCGAAATTGTTGAGCTCTTCATGCATGGCATTCAACCAATTCGGATCTTCAAGAGCTTCAAATACTTTCTTTGGTTCCACCATGAGATATGAGCTTGATGCTCACTAAAGCTTGCCAATTGACCCTTGTGGTAACCTTGCTATTTAGGTCACCAATAATTGCTTCTAGCTTATGACTCTTTATTTCAAATCTTTTGCAACTCTTGCTTTACGACGGGCTTCGATATCTCTATTGGATCTTGGAGGTATCACTTGATCATCTTGATCATTTGAGTCCCCGTCTTGACCGGAATGTTGACCTTGATCATCATTTTGCACATCTTCATGAGAAGGAGAGGGTTGATCTTGGTCTTGACCTTGGCTAGCATCAACAATAGGAGAACTTGGTTCTTGCATAGCAACTTGGTCAACTTGAGGAGGGTCTTGAACTTGTTCTTGGGTTGGTGCATCATTTGCTTCCATGGTAGGCGACGGTTCAACTTGTGATGATGAGTCTCCACTTGAGTGGAGCTTGGACTTGCTTGAGGAGGCTCATGATGGATCTCAATGGGGCGAAAGAACCAACGCCCATTCTTCTTTTGCATCTTGAGGTTCCTCATTATCTACATCACAAACATGAAATTGCGCCACTTGGGAGCCGTCATTCTCATCGAACTCCACACTACAAGATTCCACGACTCTCCCGGAGGATTTGTCGTAGACTCTATAAGTGTGGGATTCGGCACCGTAACCAACAAAAATACCCTCTAAAGCTTTAGACTCGAATTTAGATAAGCGAACACCTTTGATCTTATAGAAACACTTACAACCAAAGACTCGGTAGTAGGCGACATTGGGCTTGTTGCCGGTGAGCATCTCATAAGGTGTTAGCTTCTTGCCTTTGCAAAAGAATAGCCGGTTTGATGAATGACACGCCGTGGAGATGGCCTCCCACAAGAAGAGTGGAGATTTAAACTCCGCCAACATGGACCTTGCCATATCCATAAGAGTCCGGTTCTTCCTCTCGGCTACACCATTTTGTTGAGGGGTATATGCAGCGGAATATTGATGACGAATTCCCTCTTCACTAAGAAACTCATTTAAGGTGTAGTTCTTGAACTCGGAGCCATTGTCACTCCTAATGGCCAATATGGGAACATTGTGTTGACGTTGAACTTCATTGGAGAAGTCGATGACGGCTTGTTGAGTCTCATCCTTCGATTTGAAGAAATAAACCCAAGTAAATCTTGAATAGTCATCAACAATCACCAAACAATACTTCTTCCCACCAAGACTTGGTTGAGGGACGGCACCAAAGAGATCAACATGAAGAAGTTCCAATATCCTCTTTGATGAAATGATGGTCTTGCTTGGGTGGGGAGAATCATGCATCTTTCCTTCAACACAAGCCCTACAAAGACGATCTCTAGAAAAAGAAACATTCTCTTTTAGTCCAAGAATGTGGCCACCCTTGTGAAGACTTTGCAAAGTTCTCATGTTGACATGGGACAAGCGGCGATGCCACAACCACCCCACGTCGGCCTTTCCGAATAGGCACATTGCTTGAGTGTTGGTTGACCCCGAAAAGTCCACCACAAACAACTCATTTTCAACGTACCCAACGAACATGACCTTTAGAGTCTTGCTCCTCAAGAGTACCACCATATCAATAGTAAAATGGACATCAAAGTTCATCTTATTAAGTGCACGAACGACATTAAATTGTAACCGAGGGACTCGACAAGCATGACATTTACAAGGGTGATATCCTTTGCAACTACCACCTTGCCGAGGCCCTTTACCTCAGCTTTTGATTTATCACCATAAGTGACGGTTGAGTGATTTTATTTGGTCCCAACTCCGTCATGATCTCCTTGCTTCCGGTCATATGACTAGTGCATCCACTATCAACCACCCATTTCGACCCACCGGAAGCATAGTCCTACAAGAAATCATTGCTTGATTTTAGGTACCCATCTTGCAATGGGTCCTCTTTGGTTAGCAACAAGGGTCTTAGGAACCCAAATAGCACGAGCAACATATCCATCATAAGGACCAACATATTTTGCATAAACATCACCATAATAATCAACATATAAAATGTAGTGAGGGTTAGCATTTCCCGCAAAGTCACTACGAGTGGTCTTGCCCCTAGTGGCATTCCCACTCGCAATGGGAGTCTTGGTTTGTGCGGGCTTGGCCTTGTTGTTGCTCTTCTTCTTCTTTGCCTTGGCTACATAACCAAGACCCTCCTTCCCTTTGTGTTGCTTTTGCTCAACCACATGAGCAACAACCTTTTCTTTACCTTTGGGAATTGAGGTCTTGGCACTAGTGGCCTTGGCAAGCTCAACCTTCAACCTAGCATTTTCCTCAATAACATTTACATGATCACAAGAGGGAGTAGAGGTGCTAGGTGTAGATTAGAAAGTTGAGTTTGTAGTTGCTCATGAGACTTGACTAGAAGAGAGTGAGTACTTTCCAAGGCCTTGTGAGCCTCATCAAGTTTCTCAATATCTCCAATAAGTCTAGCATTAGCAACCACAAATTCGGCTTTCTCCTTTTTAATCACTTTATATTTAGCAATGGCATGATCTCTTTCCTTAATGATTTTAGCAATTATTTCATCATTAGTCTCATCAAGAACTCAAGTTCTCCTCAAGAGAAACTCTATACTCATGCTCTTCTTCAAGAGAAGCATTTAAGGATGCTATGGTGAGAGAGTCCTCTCTCTCAATTTTACCCTTGACCTCAAGGAGGTCTTCGGCCACACCAAGTTGTCTCATGAGAGCTCAACATGCTTCTTAGCTTCACCTTGCAAGTTAGCCACAAAAGTATCGAAAGCAACAAGTTCTTTCTTATTTCAAGACTAGAGATATCATCCATTTCATGCATAGTCTTAGGAGTGGAAGATGATACCTCGGTGGCCTTAGCCATGAGACAACGAGCGGTGGTGTTGGAGATGTTCTCATTGGGGGATTCAAAGAGAGAAGGTGGTGAAGTTGTGGTGATAGCCAAGGGCCACCTCACGAGTGGTTTCTTCTTCTTCTTCGGAATCATCGGAAGGATACTCTTCTTGAGTCATCAACACAATTCTTGGTGCTTTCTTGAAGAATGGCTTCTTCTTGACAAAAGGCTTCCTTTGAGAAATCTTTGGTTGATCCTTGGGACAAGCCTTCCACCATGTTCTTCTCTATTCTCATAGGGACAATCTTTGATAAAGTGGTACTTGTCATGACAATTGAAGCATGTCCTTGATTTGGTTGCAAACTCCTTCTTTCCACTTGGATTGTTCCTTAGATCAACTTGAGCCTTTGCCTTGGCCGGGTCACGCCAAAATGCTCTTGAAGCAAGAGCCAAGTGATCATGGTAGGCTTGTTGGAGATCATCGGGGAGGATGTTGCTTGGGCATTCCTCAACTTCCACACTTTCGTCAAGGCACACCACTTTGGCCTTCAAAGCAAGTGAGGAACCTTGTTTCATTCCCATGGCCCTAGCACGATTGTCTTGAGCATTCTTGGTGGCAACCTTGAAGGCTTGCATTTCTTGCATAACTTCATTTGATGTCATTTGAAGGTAGTTGTGTCTTCCTTGTAGAGCCTTCAAGTCAACGGGCTCGAAGGGCATGAGAGCATTCACATACTTCCTCTTGATCCAAGCATCATCCACATACTTTGCCCCAACATTATAAAAGGCTTGGGCAAGGGTCTTGAGTCTTCCATACATCTCTTCATGAGTTTCACTATCAAGCATGTAGAAGCCTTCGGCATCATTGTTCAAAGCATCAAATCTATTCCTCTTCATACTCTCATTCCCAAGGAACACCTCGGAGAGACAATCCCAGACTTCTTTGGCGGTGGTGAGATGTTGGATGTGATAAAGATCCTTTTCTCCAACGGCAAGTTCAAGCATGTGAAGAGCGGAGGCATTGAGTTGAGCATCCGCCACTTCTCTTCTTGTCAAGTTGTTAGGATCCACGGCCTTGTATCCCACTTGAATGATCCTCCAAAGCTCGATAGAGGCACTGTTAATATGAGATCTCATTGAGTGTTGCCAACTAGTAAAAGCCAATGCATTAAGCTTAGGTGGAGGACCTAAAGGGTTTATGCGAGCATGAGGATAGGTGGGTCGAGAGAGTACACATGAGAAACTTCATGGTACTCGGGCTTCCACCTACGGGCTTGGTTATGGATGAAGAAGATTTCTTAGGGTCGGTTTTGATTTCTTCATCCCCTTTCTTTTCCCCCTTTCCTTCACCGGAATCACCCGAGTTGGAAGTAAGGGGGTCCTCTATTGGGAGAGTCTCCGAAGGAGGCTTGGTGCAAGTGAGTTTTGTGAGCATGTCACGTATCTCACTAAATTGGGTATCCATGGACGATCTCAATGATGTTTCCATCGTTTTGAGATCGGCCATGGATGCCGGAGTACCTTGGCCTTCCGGAGGATCCTCTCCCAAAGTCATACTTCTCTTAGGCGGTTAAGCCCAACAAGAGAGCCGAGGCTCTGATACCAATTGAAAGGATCGTATGACACCTAGAGGGGGGGGTGAATAGGTGCTACTTCAAATTTTAATACCTTTTCAAATTAGGCTTGACACAAAAGGTAAATTCTCTAGATATGCAACTACGGTGAATTTACCTATATGACAAGCTAGCAACTAAACTAGATACACAAGTAAAGACGGTAAACAAGGATAGAGGTAACCGAAGTGAAAGCACGCGGAGACACATATGTATTCCCGAGTTTCTCCTTTTTAGGGGAGTACGTCTCGTTGGAGGGGTGTGAGCTCGCCACCACAGGCTTGCTCAACGCCACAACAGGCTCACCCTATTCTCCGATGAACCGCACCACAAAGGATTGGTTCACCTTCCACTATCGGTTCCCTTTGAGGCGGAAATCGGAGCCTTTACAACAACGATTCGGGGCACACACCCACAACTGAATTGGGGACTCCCGAACAGCTACAATCTGTCACAAGAACGACAAGTGAGTACAACAAGGGGCTAGGTACTCCAAAGGGAAACCCTAGCAAATGGTCCCTCAAGTGAATGAGGGGGAAATGTAAATCGGCTCGGTGAAGATGTAGATCGGGGCCTTCTCCTTCAATCCTCTAAAGATCAACAAGTTTGGGTGGAGGGATTGGGAGATCTAATGATTCTTGAGCTTGCAATAATGGCGGTCTTCAATTTTGGGCGAGATACTTGTCCAAAGGTAGGTGGAGGGGAATAATTACCCCCTCCCAACAATCTGGCCGTTGGAGACGAAATCTGCCCGCAACGGTAGTACCGGGCCTGTCCCGGTAGTACCGACCGGCGTTGACTTGTGTGGTCTTCTTGGCCTCCAGTGACGGCCCACGTCGGCACTACCGGCTGGTAGGACCCAGTAGTACTGTAGCGGACCTGCACTTGAAAACAAGCAAGATCCATGTGTATAGTGCTAGTCCCTAGATCGAATCGCTAGCACACACGGTTTACGATGAATACCATAACATTGTATCAATTTATTACACAAATGATCCAGAATCGATAAATATTCATTTATAAGGTGTGTAGCTCGAAGCTAGCTTTGAAAGAGTTGCAGCGGAATAATTAACGTAAAGCATGGAGTCCTCATCATCTTGATGCAGCCACAGGCAAGCATGTTGGTTGAAGACTCGAAACCCTTAAGCGAAACCTTAGCCATCGTCGGAATAACCTGCAACAGTAAAAATGTTGCAACAAGGTGGGTCAGAACCATTTAAAATGGAACTGGCAAGTGACACTCTGTGGACTCATAGCGGAATAACTCTAATAACCTATATGCATATTTAGGCTAGTGGAGTTCAAAGACTATTTTGCAGAAAGCAAACTTTTTCCTATCTATTTTGAAAACTCTTTTCATCAAGTCGAGACAAGTATGGCATGAAAACCATAGTCTCATCTACCCTTGTTCACCCTTAAAAGTTTTACTTGAGAAGTTGGAATGTTGGGATCCACCGTTGACATCCTTGATCAGCTGCTCAGAATTGTCCGTAATCGGGGACACGACTAAGAACTTAGTTTTGACACTCTCGAGAGGTTGTGCACATTCACCATTAGACTTAACGAACCCAAACTATCCCCACACTCCAATAGTGATCGCGGAAAAGAAGAAGGTTAAGACGAGATCCTTTAGAAGCATTTTCCCACCCCATACTGGCCTGACGCGCTCCACCTACAATCCTCTACCACCACCACTACCAGGGAAAAGGCCTTCTGTGGCGCACCCACTTTGCCATTATGTGGCGCATGGTGGGTGCGCCATAGAATTGTCGCCACAAAAATATATTTCTGTGGCGCACGCCCAGGTGCGCCACAGAAAGAGCAAGATTCTGTGGCGCACCCAGTGTCGTGCGCCACCGAAATTTTTAGTGGCGCATCTGCTGGCATGCGCCACAGAAAATAAAACCAATGCGCCACAGAATACTTGTACAGGTATTCGTAATTTGCTGCTGCCCGCTGTACAAATACAGGTATATTACAGAAATATAGGTATATTACAGGATTTATATAGACATAATACAAACAATAATATATTTTGACAGGTATATGAAAACAGATACATTACTATGTCATCACATTACTTGGAGCCCGAGATAACATACATATAGTGACAAGTGCCGAATTTTTATACATCTTGATACAAAATTTTATCGTGTCACACGTTACAAATAAAGTGTTCACTGCCTACACTAGGATCAAATAGAGTACATCGGCGATGATGGTGAGCAAGAGCGGGAGCACGACGATCATGGAGCCTTCTTCTTGATCGGCGCCGGGAACGGTTTATACATCTCTTTCGTCGTCCACGTCCTGGTGTCATTCTGCATCTCTAGGCGTTCTTCGATGTCCCTCTGGCACAACCCTGGAGATGGATTGGGATATATTGGTTAATAATATAAATAGAGTATGATTTATTCATCTCAGTGGATAAGTCTAATAAAAGAAAATAAAGAAGCACTTCTTGCGAGTGAGGCAAGGCTTTCTTTTATAACACATCCTACCTCTGCCTTTGTAGTGTAAGTCCCCCCCCCCCCCCCCCCCCCATTGTGTTGACATCTTCGACGATGATTTCCGATAACTTCATCTAGATGCGATGGAAGTCTTCTCTAAGATCAGCATCGGTGAGATTATCCGCAAGTTTGGCCCATTCTCGGATACTAGATGGCATCCTCAATTCCTCTGCATCCCGGACATACCCTTTAAGTTGATGGAGGGCATAGAAGGCCTCCTTCACGCTGCCAGGTTTCTGCTTGAGGCAATGGAACTCGGTCACATGCTTGAACCGGTGCTTGTTGTCATTCCTAAAAACTTCCGCCTTCTTTTCGAAGAGGCCTCCCTGTTGGGCATAGCCCTCGATAGCCTCATCGAGAACATCCTTTATTCTGGTGTAGTCTTTCTTCCTCGAACTCCCCGAGTCGAAATAAGTGGCAACGGACCACCTCGGTTTACGACGATGAGTGTGCAGTACGTGTCCCTGCTCAACACAATTGAAACGGAATGTTGGAAAGGATTAGCAATGGAAGAAATCTATAAGAAAGCATAAGTTACGACGACGGCGAGCGGATGTGTACTTACTGGGGAAAGAAAGGCACAAGAAGGCTGTTCTTCGTCTTGTTGTTCAGCATGAACCTCCGAGGTACTCCGTCGCCCTAGTCCGTGTGCTTGATCCTTCCACCAGCTGGCTGTCACGCATGTAGTAGGGATCCGCTACCGCGACGTGCAGGGTATTATCTCTCCAGATCTTCATCGCCACATTGAGCGCGTATAGGCGGACCAAGTTATAGTCTAGCCGTTTAAAGTGAAATAGATTGAAGATGTCCTCGAACGCTATGAAGAACAGATCCGCGGGGGCTTCATGGACGAAGTCCAATTCATCATCCTTTGGCACCTGGACCGTGAACACCGGGTAATTTGGATTCTTGTCTTTAAGAAGTAGGCCCTCTAGGTGCAGGATAGATTCATGCAAATAGCGCATGTGTCCACGTGCGAGGCGGAGCAGCTCCGGAGCCAGTATCGGTTTACCAGCTTCATGAATTCGGCACGCCAAGCCATCTGGACGGGGTGGTACCATGTCTTCATGACCCCGGATAATCATAGGAGGTGGCTGGCTCAAAGAGGCGCCTGACTTTCTCTTCCTGTGCTTCTTGTTCTTCATCTCCCCTAGAAACCCCTCGCGAACCGTCTTCTGCAGTGTGCCAGGGGTGAAAACGTTAGTCGGTTTGTCTAGAGCTTCATCGCCGGCCGCTAGAGGCGTCTCTTGAGATAAACCCTGGAAGGTCAGGCGCTGCGTGCATGTAGTGGGATGAGCAGGTTGATCGGCGTGAGCACGGAAGGGTTCGTCATCCACAACAGGCATGTACATATCTTTGCTAGCGCCAGTGTTGATGAAGGCATCGACATCGACATTATCCTCATCATCGTCGCCGTTGCCATCAAGTTGAGGTGCAAAGACTTTGCCTAATTGGGACGGTTGCGGTTCAGACGTTCCCAACAGTTTTTGGTGGCGGCTGGTGGTGGCGACGACCGTCGGTTCCTTCCGCGTGGTGGCAACGGCTGCAGGCTTCGAGGGCTTCGGGGACGGATCGGGGCCCGGAACTTCGAGGTGGCGCCGGTGGTGCGCTTGCTGTAACAGCCCCACTTTTGGTATTGTAAAATTTGAACCAAATTTTCACTTTTCCTCTCTGTCCTGCATCATGGCATCCATGCATTGAGGTGTATCACTTGAAACAATTAATCTTGACAAACAGAAGTTATCAAGTAATATATTTGTCAAGGAAGTTCCAAGAGTTCAAAAATAATAATTTTCACTTGCTCTGGAATTAATAAAGAAATATCAATTTGGAGTTAACCAAAAATACCATAAACCAACCTTATGAACAAATGTTGTTCAGAACATTTTATCTTGCAACACCAAATTTTGTGGTGCTTTTACATGTTGTTGGGAGGATACCTGAATTTTCTCAGATTTTTCTAAAAAGTTTAAGTGCCTCAATAAAATCCCTGAATTGCTACTGGATTTGAAAAGGAAATGGAAAAAGGAGAAATCAAAGGAGCCCAGTGGGTTTTCTACAAATTGGTCATCTTCTCCCTATTGCGACCGCGCGCCGAGCTGCTCGAGCCGCGCCAGCTCGCCGCTGTGCCCTCCCCTGCTCGCCGTTGTTCACCGCGAGGTGGATAAGACCACCACCGATGCGTGCTCTCTCTCCCCCCTCGAAATATCTCGCTCCCTCTCTCCCTCTTTTTCTGCCATGGCCGAGCCCTAGCTGAGCTCGCCGTCGCGCATCGCCGCCATTCCAGGCCGCCCCGGGCAGATCGAAGACCGCCATCGTCACCGCCGCGTCCTGTTCTCCTTCCCCGCACGAGGAATCGCAGAGGGGAGCCCGGGATCGACTCCGCCTTGCTCGTCATCTCCGACCACGGCCGCCGCGCTTCGAGGAAGCTCGCCGTCGCCTCCGACCTCCTCCTTCCTCGCCGAGCTCACATACGCGTCAAGGGTGAGCAGAGCAACCTTCTGGACATCTCCGTCCCCTCCATCTCCCTCTGGTTCGTCGCGTAGCCGTAGTTTCCGCCGTAGCCGTAGCACACCTCCGCCGTAGCTCGTCGCCGGAGCACTTCCCAGCGACCCTTGTAGTCCGTAGCGCCGTCATTCGCCTCCCCGAAGCGCGGTGAGCCTCTGGCGTTGGTTCCCGAGCGCTAAAGGGTGCTGGAGCGCCGTGGCGTTGCTCACGACGCCGGTGGTCACCGCCGCCGCGCGCCGATCGCGGCTTGAGTCAAACTGGCCGTGGGCCGCGGTGCTGACTCGGACGCCAGCGTGGACATGGACCCCATGGGTCAGTGGCTATGGCTAGCCACTGGCTCGGTGCAAAACGTTTCGTCGTTTTCTCTGGAGAATCTAAAAATAAAAGACAGGAATTGGATAAAATTTGTAAAATTCATATCTCCTAAACCACTTGTCCAAAATTACAAATAATATATCAAAATGTTCAGAAAAATAAATGGAGTCTATTGGTATAACTCACACATCCAACTAAATTAATTTCGTTGCTGTTTTATTAAATTAACTAAAATGGCAGAAAAGAAATACTTTTTGTAAATTCAATAACTTGATGAATAATGCCCCAAAAATTGAGTTTGATATACCAAAATGTTCAGCAACTAATGTACTTCATGTTTCACCTTGTTTCCCAACATGGATACTTAGTTTAATGTGGTTTAAATTAATTTGGCTAAAATGGCAGATTTAAAATGGATTTGGTAAATTCAATAACTTTTTATTGGTTAATCATAAAAATGTGTTTAATATATCAAAATGCTCACAAAATTATGAACTAACCAGTAACATCAATTGCATGCATGTTTGAGCAATATTTCAGTACTGTACATTTTCAAAGAATGGCTAATTCCATTAAGTTTAAATATGGGGATTATTCCAAACAATGTAATAAATATAATTGGGACCCCATTTAACTTGTTGGCCATGTTTAATACTTCTATGGTGCATTGAAAATGTCATGTCATCATGTGGTTGTGCATTGCACATGTTTTATATGGTGTGGTATTTGATTGTGCTTTCCGGTGTTCTTATACATCGATAGATCAAGGAGTCGGGGTTTCACCGCAATACCCTGACGACCCATTTTACCAGCCCGTTGAACAAGGCAAGCGTAATCCCCCCTCTGAGCATGTCTCCTCCTATTTTCCGCAATTATTTTCTCCACGATAATATTGCATTCGGTTCCAAATATCTTTTTGCCTGAATTAGAGTATCCTACTAGTTGCATTAGATACCTGTTGCCATTACCTGTATCCTTCCTAATATCCATAGGACTGAAGTGTTGGCCTGAGATAATTATACTTGCGATATATATGCTTAGCCATGCTTAGTTAAATGCTTATTAGTCCGGTGGATGTTTCAATTGTCGGAACAGTTGATGGAATGACCGGATGTTGTGGAAAATGGGAGGGACTTAAATAAACTGCTTAAAGACGGGGATGAGAGGCCACATGGGATGTGGTGGGTTGTCCCGTTCTCGCCACCTAGGTGCGAGTTCTTTACCTCTTGAACCAAGACTGAGCGTGCTTCCATCGCTTAGGCCTCTTAGGCCATAATTTGGATCTTGTTGTTTAGAACAACTTATTTCGCTTCCGCATGATGTACTGTTGGGTCTGTGACCTCTGGTTGTAATATTTGCTATCTTTCTCTATTATAAGAGTTGAACTATAATGCTTTGAGTCGTAGAGTCTGTAATGTGCCAGTTGTTCCACAAGTCTTGATCTCTCTATTATGCATTGATAGTTGTGCCTGTGTTATGGCATCACTCGGGGTGTTGCGTTGCCGATGATCCATGCTGAGCACGCCTGCCAAAGGTTTTGGCCTGGGAGTGGTAACCCAGTAACCTCCGGTTGTATCGCATGACCGGTGACACACAGCATCACTGTATAGTTCCGCGGTCGGGGTGCCACAAGTTGGTATCAGAGCAGGACTGCCTGTAGGAAACCCTTCTACTGGTCGATGTTGAGTCTAGTGTTGTGAAAATTATTTATAACCTAAAAATGAGTTGTGAAAACCATCTTAGGATTCTTTTACTCCTTACCTGGTTACACTCTAATCTCGGAGCCATCTTACCTCTATTTGATTCACCGAGGTGTCTTGGCCGTTGTTCAAATTAGGGTCACGGGGTTGGGTTCCTATCCGTTCTGTGTTACTTCCTCAGTTGATTTACTTTTAGTAAATCTAACCTTTGAACTTCTCCTGTTACAGATGGTTCGTTCCGGCTTGGTGGTTCGTTTGACTCGCTGCGAGGACACCCGCGGGTTTCCCGCCCTGCTCGCCGCCGCTGTGCACGGCCAGCATTGCCTGTGGTATCCCAAGTACGTGGTGTACCAGGAGTACCTTCCCTACCACCAGGGTCAGTTCTTCTGCGAGTGCCGCCTCCTGGATGATGACGGGACTGCAGTACAGTACCTTGCACGAGGAGTGGGCCTCACAGTAACACAAGCTGTGCATGAGGCTGCACACACCGCCCTTTCCACTTACCGTGGTTACTGCCCTTACCTTGTTAGTGATGAGTCAGATTTCCGTCACTTTCCTGCATCAGCACAGGGTGCAGAGGGTATCTATCACGCTGTGTACTCTGAGGGTGAGGGTGAGGAGGATAGTGCGCACCGCGCACTGATTGAGCTAGTCCGGGCCCTGGACCTCCGCGCCCGTCAGTGGTACACGTACACGATTGCTTCACGCGAGAGTCACCGGGCCACTATGAGGGATCTGGAGCCGTACTTCCTCAGCGGGCGCTTCCTCGCGCAGCCCTTCGGCCCCGTCCGTTGGTGCTACCTGACGATATGCGCAGCAACCGAGTTGGGGGTACCGTGCCACCTCCTGGACCCCTCCGTCAGCCTCGAGGTAGCCTCATCCTGCCGCCGTATGGCAATCAGCCTGAGAGTTCTCGCGAGTTCGACACCCCACCCGTTCGCTTCCCGATGAACTTCTGGGGTACTACTAGTCTCTTCTCACTGAGTATCGAGGAGAGTACCTTGCCTTCCTGCGTGATGTGCAAGATACTCAGTATCAGTATCTAGTTGTTGCTTTATTTCTAAGGAAAACTTTGTCATGTATCAGACTTGGTGACTTGTATCATCCGTGCTTCCATTCAGTGTAATAGATACTAAAGCTTGTATGCTGGTACTCTTAATTATCACGTATGGTTTGTATTACAACTGGTGTATGATGTATGCGTGTTTGTGTCCAAATATGCTGTCGCCAAGTTGTTGGATGATACGTGAGTGTCATTGAATGTATGGCTGGTATTCCAAATATGTTACTGCTCCTATCTCAACCCTTTTTCGGAGGTAGATACTAATTGTGTCCTTGTCAAATCTCCAGAATGGCTCGAGGAGGCCGCGGTAACAACAACAATGATGAGGAACCGCCACCACCACCCACAATGGCTCAGGTCTTGATGGCCATTGAGGAGAACCGCGGGCGCAATGAGCGACTGCTCGAGCAGATAGTGCAGCAGAATGCACGGAGGAACAATGACTGCAGCACTCTCACTGAGTTCCTGCACTCGCAGCCACCTACCTTCGCTGATGCTAAGGAGCCACTGGAAGCTGATGACTGGCTTCGCGCTCTGGAGCGTAAGTTCTCCGTGCTGCATGTCCCAGTGGCCGAACAGGTCAACTTCGCCACCTACCTCCTGACTGGAGCGGCTGGCTGCTGGTGGGAGAGTCATGTGGCGCTATTCGCGCCAGGACATGCCTTCACTTGGGCGGATTTCCACACAGCCTTTCGTGCGGCTTACATACCTCAGCCGATAATGGACCTAAAGAGGAGGGAGTTCCTGGATTTGCACCAGGGTCGTATGGACCTCCGAGCTTATGGGTGTCAGTTCAACCATCTCTCTCGTTACGCCCCTCGGGACGTGACCAATGATGTCGACAAGCAGGAGTTGTTCCGCAAAGGGCTTGCGCCGAGGCTCCGCTATGAGTTGCTACCCTTCAAGTTCCAGAACTACCAGGAGTTGTTCAACCAGGCTCTTACTCTTGAGCAGGGAAGGAAGGAATTCGAGGCTTCCAAGAGGCCCGCACAAGGGGACCACCCGAGTTCCTCGGTTTCTGGGAACAAGAAGCGCAAGGTCTTCGTTCCCTATAGCGTTGTGCCGCGTGCTCCATTCATGCCGAGGGCCGTGGGATACAAGCCACCACCGCCGCGCCCCACTACTTCGACACTTGGGGCGAGCGGAAGTGGGTATCGCCCACCTGGACTTACCTGCTACAACTGTGGCCAGGCGGGCCACTACTCCAGGGAGTGCCCCCAAAAGACACCTATTTCGGGAACACCTGCACGAGCCCCCGCCACTCCAGCTGGCAAGGCTGGCCCTAACGTGCGTGGTCGCCTGAACCACGTCTCTGCAGAAGAAGCTGAGGAGGACGCATGGGTGAGCTACGAATCAACGACAATCCTGCTACAGTTTTGTTCGACTCTGGAGCATTGCATTCATTCATTTCTATAGCATTTGCAAAAGACCACAACGTACCATTCGAGAAGATGAGACGTCCTTTGGTGATCGCCACTCCTGGTTCCAATTGGCAAACCGATGGGTTACTCCGGAGGTCCAGATTACTATAGGTCACTAGTCCTTCCCTTTTGCGCTGGTAGCTCTGAAATCAAATGGCATTGATGTCATACTGGGCATGAACTGGCTAGTAAAATACCGGGCTAATCTCGATTGTGCGGCGAAGACCATTACTGTGACCACTTCTTCCGGCGACATTGTAGAGTATTGGTCTGCACTATCAAGACCTCCATCTTCAGTCATTCCCCTCTCACCAGAGATCCGCCTTTACTTTATGGAAGGCGAATCCCCTCCTGAAATACATGAAATACACGTCGTGTGTGACTTCCCGGATGTGTTCCCGGAAGAATTGCCTGGCATGCCCCCTGATCGAAGTGTGGAGTTTGTCATAGATTTGATGCCAGGTACCGCTCCGATTTCCAAGAAACCCTACCGTATGCCGGTGGAAGAGTTGGCTTTGTTGAAGGAGCAAATTGATGAGCTGTTAGCGAAGGATTTCATTCAGCCTAGCAGTTCACCTTGGGTTGTCCGGTGCTCTTTGTCAAAAAGAGGGATTCAACCATTCCTCGTCTGGTCTCTGATTATAGGCCGTTGAATGCGGTGACAATCAAGAACAAGTATCCTATTCCTTGGATCAATGATCTGTTAGATCAGTTGGCCGGTGCAACAGTATTCTTCAAGATGGATCTGAGGTCAGGGTACCATCAGATAAAGATCAGAAAGGAGGATATCCCAAAGACAGCATTCGTTACTCGCTATGGCCTATATGAGTATACTGTCATGTCCTTCGGTCTCACCAATGCTCCAGCTACCTTCATGAGGCTCATGAACTCTGTCTTCATGGATTATCTCGACAAGTTCGTCGTCATCTAAATCGATGACATCCTCGTCTATTCTAAAACCGACAAAGAGCATGATGAACACCTTCGGTTGGTTCTGACACGACTTCATGAACACCGTCTTTATGCCAAGTTCTCCAAGTGTGAGTTCTGGTTGGATAAACTTGTCTTCCTTGGTCATGTGATATCCGCCAATGGTGTGGCAGTCATTCCCGACAAGATTCAATCTATTCTGGACTGGAAAACTCCAATGTCAGTCAAGGACATTCGTAGCTTTCTCGGATTGGCGGGTTACTACCGCCGATTCATCGAAGGTTTCTCCAAGATAGCCAAGGCCCTGACTGGCCTTCTCAAGAAGGGTAAAAAGTTCGCATGGACGGACAAAGTTGAAGAGAGCTTCAAAACACTGAAAGCCAAACTCACGTCTGCTCCTGTGCTCGTCCTGCCGGACACCAGCAAGGATTTCGTCGTCTTATGTGACGCCTCCCTGCAAGGCTTGGGCTGTGTACTCATGCAAGAGGGCCATGTGGTGGCGTATGCTTCCCGCCAACTTAAGCCGCATGAGCACAATTACCCTACTCATGATCTGGAACTTGCCGCTGTTGTTTATGCTCTGAAGCAGTGGAGACCATACCTGTTTGGTAACCGTTGTGAGATTTTCTCGGATCATAAGAGTCTGAAGTACCTCTTCACACAGCCAGATTTAAATCTCAGGCAGAGGCGTTGGTTAGAGTTAATCAAGGACTATGATGTGAGTCTGAACTATCAACCCGGCAAGGCCAATGTCGTGGCTGACGCGCTAAGTCGGAAGTCCTATTGCAACAATGTGATGCTTGAAAAGGCTCAACCTGCTCTCCTTGAAGAGTTCTCCCATTTGAACCTAGAAATTGTTCCCACTGGCTACCTTGCAAATCTGGATATCAAGTCTACTCTTGAAGACCAGATTAAGGATGCTCAAAAGCAGGATGAGGGTATCCTTCATATCAAGAAGAACATTGCTAGCAGGAAGGTCAAATGTTTCTCAGAAGATGAATCCGGGGCCGTTTACTTTGGTGACCGTCTGGTAGTGCCAAAGAACCGAAATTTGAGGGAGCTGATCCTTCAAGAAGCTCATGAATCACCTCTCTCTATTCATCCCGGTAGTACCAAAATGTACCAAGACCTCCGACAACAATTCTGGTGGACTCGAATGAAACGGGAAGTCGCCAAGTATGTTGCTGAATGCGACACCAGTCATAGGGTAAAGGCTGAACATCAGAGGCCCGCCGGCACTCTCCGCCCTATCGTAGTCCCGGAGTGGAAATGGGACGAAATTGGTATGGATTTCATCACCGGGTTTCCCAAGTCTCCTAAGGGCAACAATGCGATCTGGGTAATCATCGATCGTCTTTCCAAAGTCGCTCACTTTCTACCAGTTCGCGACGACATACGTGCGAGTCAACTGGCTGACTTATATGTGGCTCGTATTGTTCCATTGCATGGGGTCCCTTTGAGGATCATATCGGACCGTGGAAGTATCTTTGTATCCAAATTCTGGCAGAGTTTCCAAACTGCTATGGGAACCCGTCTCAATTTCAGTACCGCCTACCATCCTCAGACAGATGGATAGACGGAGAGGGTGAATCAAGTTTTGGAGGACATGCTCAGGGCATGTGTAATCTCCTTTGGCAAAGGTTGGGAGAAGTACCTTCCTCTCGCGGAGTTCTCCTACAACAATAGCTATCAAGCTAGTCTGGGTATGGCCCCATTCGAGGTTCTGTATGGAAGAAAATGCCGGACTCCGCTAAATTGGACCGAGACCGGAGAGAGGGCACTCTTTGGTCCAGATGTTATCAATGAAGCTGAAGAGAAGGTGAGAATCATACGAGAGAATCTGAAGATTGCCCAGTCTAGACAGAAGAGTTACTATGACAAGCATCACCAGGAGATCCATTATGAAATTGGTGATAAAGCGTATCTCCGTGTCTCTCCACTTCGTGGCATTCGCCGCTTCGGGATCAAGGGAAAATTGGCCCCTCGCTACGTTGGCCCCTTCACCATTCTGGCCAAGCGAGGAGACCTTTCTTATCAGTTGGAGTTACCGGTCATCTTCCCAAATGTGCATGATGTGTTTCATGTATCCCAACTTCGCCGTTGTTTCAAAGATCCTATTCATGGAGTCAATCATGAGGAGCTGGATATCCAGGAAGATCTCACTTATCGCGAGCACCCTATACGTATCCTAGATGAAGCAGAAAGGAAGACTCGTAACAAGTCCACCAAGTTCCTCAAAATTCAGTGGTCTAACCATTCCGAAGAGGAAGCAACCTGGGAAAGGGAGTCTAGTCTTCGTGAGGAGTATCCCAACTTCTTTCCGCAATCTTAGAATCTCGGGACGAGATTCCTGTAAGGGGGGTAGACTTGTAACAGCCCCACTTTTGGTATTGTAAAATTTGAACCAAATTTTCACTTTTCCTCTCTGTCCTGCATCATGGCATCCATGCATTGAGGTGTATCACTTGAAACAATTAATCTTGACAAACAGAAGTTAGCAAGTAATATATTTGTCAAGGAAGTTCCAAGAGTTCAAAAATAATAATTTTCACTTGCTCTGGAATTAATAAAGAAATATCAATTTGGAGTTAACCAAAAATACCATAAACCAACCTTATGAACAAATGTTGTTCAGAACATTTTATCTTGCAACACCAAATTTTGTAGTGCTTCTACATGTTGTTGGGAGGATACCTGAATTTTATCAGATTTTTCTAAAACGTTTAAGTGCCTCAATAAAATCCCTGAATTGCTACTGGATTTGAAAAGGAAATGGAAAAAGGAGAAATCAAAGGAGCCCAGGGGGTTTTCTGCAAATTGGTCATCTTCTCCCTGTAGCGACCGCGTGCCGAGCTACTCGAGCCACGCCAGCTCGCCGCCGTGCCCTCCCCTGCTCGCCGCTGTTCACCGCGAGGTGGATAAGACCACCACCGAGGCGTGCTCTCTCTCTCCCCTCGAAATATCTCGCTCCCTCTCCCTCTTTTTCTACCATGGCCGAGCCCTAGCTGAGCTCGCCGTCGCGCATCGCCGCCGTTCCAGTCCGCCCCGGGCAGATCGAAGACCGCCATCGTCACCACCGCGTCCTGTTCTCCTTCCCCGCACGAGGAATCGCAGAGGGGAGCCCGGGATCGACTCCGCTGTCGTGGGGTTATCACGGCAGATGTTACCATAGGGTAACTTGATGATTGGGGCAAGGCGCCTTGGTCCTTCAGGAGATTGTCACGCTCGTTGGGGAAAAAGGGTTTACCCAGGTTCAGCCTCTCCATTGGAGATAAAGACCTACTTCCTGCTTCTATGTTATTGATCTCGAGGTCTCGATAACTCGGCTACGACAACAGAGCCGGGTTACGAGACAGGTTACAAGGGTTTCGCTTGATAGCGGTGATATCGAACTAGGGCTTAAGACTTGTCTATCTATGTTCTGGGAGCCCGTTTATATAGACGCCGGGTCTCCCGAACTTACAATGAATACCGAGTTACATACGAGCACGGAGTCCTACTCTAGGTTCTTCTAGACCTTCCGTAGCCTCCAAGTCACCCGGTCCTTCCTTCACTCGGACTCCAATTCTTCTAGGTCCTTCCTTCTAGGGACGAGTCATGTTAGGCCTATTGGCCCAACTATAACCCGGCCCATTCTTGTACACATCACTCGGACCAGGCCTTGGGCCGTCCGACTGATTCTTCCTTGGTCATGAGTATACCGGGTTATTATCCCCCCAACAGTAGTCCCCAAGTTTGACTTGCATAAGCTCATCTGTTGCTTCACTTGATAATCTTGATCTTGATTCAATTACTCGAGGGTAGCTGCTGATGAGATTATCCGAGTTAAACTCCTGAAAACAAAATAAAAATCATTAACACTGAATGGCCGGGTTATGTTTCAGACCAGCTCCTTTTGGCGGTTCTCTTATAACCCGGCTTTTCTCTCGCTCTCGATCTCTCCAATCAACGACCGGGGAACATTCTCTGACAGATTCCTCGTATCTTTGACCCATGGTCAAACAAAATCTTACGCTTCGTTTTCACGCTCCTAGGGTTTCACCCAGGGCTATAAATAGTGGACCACGGTAAAAAGGGTTTCACTTTCCCCATTCACCGCGCCCTTCATCTTCAACCTCTGTCCTTCTCTCTCCTCGAGCTAGGGTTAGGGTTCCTCCAAGCTACGCGCCGCCCCGGCCATCGGAGCTCCGCATTGCCGCAACTAATCGCCGGGAAATCAGCTCCGCACCAGATCTCCACAAGCTCCGGTAAGTTTTTCACTCCTGCATTTAGTTTCCATCTAGATCTTGACTTGTTCTTCCTCGGGCTGTTCTTGAGCTCATTGTTTTCCATTTCTTTTCTTGCTATTTTCTAGATCTTTAGATCTCATGGCACCCAAGGACCCGAGGAAGCTGAAGGCCAAGGCCAAGGCCGGTGATGGCGCCACGCATCGGCATCAAAAAGATCAAGAAAACCAAAGCCAGATCTGGGATTACGGCTAACTGGGCCAAATCCATGGCCACACAATCCAAGCTTGAAGAACTGGCTGAATCGGTGTTCTTCCTCTTCAGTCGGAGATCGAGTGGAGAGGGACTGAAGAGGAGACTCGGCCTTCCCCCAGGAAGGTGAAGTTATCTGCTTTCTTGAGCATGTCACCCGGGGTTTTCGTCCCCCGGGTCATCCTTTCTTTAGGGATCTTCTTCATCACTACGGCCTCCGGGTCTTCGATCTCGGACCCAACTCCATCTTGAACATTAGTAACTATATAGTTCTTTGTGAATCGTACTTATGCATTCCTCCCACTTAGCTCTTTTCTGGAGCTATTCTTGTGCAAACCTCACGTGAGCACAAGAATGGCCCCCTCTTGGTCTGTGGCGGTGTTTCTATTCAACGCCGCAAAGGCTCTGCTATGCCTTCACTCGAACTTCATACTCATGTAAAGCATTGGCAAAAATCATACTTTTACTGCAAAGCCAAGATACCTTCTGGTGAACACCCTTTACCGGGTTATTCGAGCCCCTCGTTCTTAACAACAACATGAATCCTTCGCCTCTGACACTGAGAGAGAAGCTATCCAGCCTCTTCTCAAGAAGATCTCGTTCTTGTTACGCACGGTCTCCGTGGAACTGATCTGATCAAGACGTGGATGGGTTGGCGAATTCAGCCCAACAGTATTCGCAAGAAGCTTCTTTGCGATTACTCGGGCCATCTAACTGATTCCCTCCGTTACTCGGAGAAGTCCTACCCAAACACTGCTCTGAACAAGGCTATCAAGGCCTTCCTTGCTGAAAAGGTTGAGACGATCAAAGAAAATGGCCTTCTGCCATTCAGTAAGAATAACCCGGCACCACCAGTAAGCCGACTGATAAAATCTCAATAACATATTCTTTCTCAATTGTATACTGATTATTTTGCTTCTACTTTTTCACTAGGAATCTGATGACTGGTGGCAAGTTGAACTCCCCCTGCCACTCCTGAGGCAGATGATGATGAAGATGATGATGACGAGGCTCAGTCCTCGAGTGAAGAAGAAGAAGAAGAAGAAAAAGAAGAAGGTGAACTTGACTCCCTTGGCCACTTCTTCATAAGCTTAATTGAGAACGAAACTCAACCCAATTTATCCACTGATGCCATTTATAATACCAGAACCGCTGAAAAGGCAGCCACTCCTTCACCCGGCCATAGCTCTGAAGCCACTGAATCTGCTGCTACCGGGAAAAGGAAGGCTCGCACTATCTGTGCCAAGGTGCCATATTCTCGCATATCCACAGAACCATATTCTTATCTTGCTATGCAAAAACTCAACCAAACTCTTCTTAAAAATCTTCGCAGAGTTCTGCTGAACCCTCTACCAAGAGGAGAGCTACTCGGACCTCCCCTGGAGAGGATCCTCTTAACCCGGGAATCCCAAACATCCATCTCCACGCCGTCCTGGTACTTCTTTTCCAACTTTGAACCACAAAAACATCCCTCTGATAGTTATCCTTTAGCTGGTCAAATCCGAGTTTCTAAATCATACTCTCTTACAGCTTCTTCAGGCTCCAGCAATGACCTCCCCGTGACTTTCAAGTCAATACCGGGTAATACTATAACCTTCTATTACTTGTATTTACTTTCATCAACTTTGCTTTCTTTTGCTCTTTCTTATATTACTTCATACTTGCAATTTCAGGGCGAAAGCTACTCTTAGTGGCGCTCCAAGCCCTCCCATTGCTGAGGAGGATAACTTGGAGAACACCCTGAAAAACATGCTGAGCCGACTGATAAGAGCAACAACTGACCAGATGAATGTTTCTCCTCCTCCTGCTGAAAAACCGACTGATCCAGAAGTCGTGATCACAGGAGCTTGCTTTACTGAGAAGATCTCTCCCCTCAAAACTGCAACCAAGTTTGTTGCCCTGAAAAAGTCCAAGCCGACTGATAAAGGCGAAGGCTCCACTGTGCCACATATGGCCATACAAACTTTGAAGGTCTGTTGACTGAGTACAACACACTAAAACTTGCTGAGGGCAAACTTGTGGATTCTCTTGTCCAAGAACATCAGGTACACATCTTTCCTCTTCATATCTTATATACCAAACCTAGTCCCCAAGTATCGAGTAAACTGTCCTCAGTCACTCGGTACTTGAAAATATATATCTCTTTCTGCCATCATTTTGAAAACTTCAGAATATCCCAGTCCCCAAGTTCCGAGTTATCAGTCTACGATAACATGGAACTTGTTTTACTTTCTGATTTCAAATCCTCATTAATGCTTTTCATCATAACAATACTTTCAAATCCTCATAACCCCCAAGTTCCGGGTAATATGTTCACATTTATCTGGAACTTTGAAGATGTGTTACTGAATAACTTGTAAAAACTTTAAAAGACATACCAGTCCCCAAGTGCCGGTGATCTGCTCTTCAGTCACTCGGAACTTGTATAAATACTCTGCTGTATATAATTTACTGTCAACTTGTTCTTTCTTCATTGCCGACTGAAATATTTCACCCCATGTTTCTAACTTGCTATTCTTTTTTCAGAGGTATGTGTCCCATAATGACCAGTACTTGCCAAGACCAACCAACTCCTTGAAGTTGAAACCAAGCTGCGCAAGGAAACTGAAGTTCATGCTTCAGACTTGGAGAAAACAATTGAATCTCTAACTGCAGAGAACACCAAACTGAAAAAGGAGTTGGAAGAGGCTGGAGATAAGTACAAGTCTGCTTTGACAAGATGGTCAGTGTCCAGAAATACTTGGACACCCTGAAAGACCATATCAAGGATATCCTCAATCCACTCATTGGTAAACACCATCTCTTTTCACTTTTTCTTCTTTACTCGGCTTTCATATACTAACCCACATCATACTTTTCAGGTGAGCAAATGCTGCCATCAGGAGATCCTATCCAGAAATTGAACTGCTTGAACACCATCATTCGGCATTCCAGTTTGGCACTTCTGAGATTATGAAGCGTGTTAAGAGCAACTGTGCTCCTCCCCAAGTAATATCGAGTCCCTGCATCAGCTTTCCACGATCCCCGAGTGGTTAGACCTCTGGACGCGCTCAGCATGCCGGGTTGGCGCAATGCGCAGTTTAGCTTAGCCAAAGCTACAACCCACGCCTTAACCGGCTCCTTTTGTCAAAGGATTCCCTCAATACAATGCTGATGGCACCAAGTTTGGGGGAAAAGATTCAAGAAATTTCTGCCCAAACCCGGCCTATTGCTTGCAAATAGCTGAGGCCTCAATCTATCGGTTTTCCAAGATGCAGTGGATGAGAACAACACTCCAATCCCCACTCCTGAACCCAAGCATTTTGATCTTTGGCCAAGCTGAGAGACTCCATTGCAAAGAAGAAGAAAGCTGCAGCGCCAAGTACTTCTACTCCAGTTGTCCCTGCACCCAGCCGTGCCCTACTACGCCAATCATGGAAAAGCCGGCTGATGTTGCTAAGGAACTGCAGAAGATCAAGGCACTGCACAAGCTAAGTCCCAGGCCAAAGCTCCTGAAGATAACCCGGCTTCTGCCGAAGCTGAAGCTGCCAAGGGAACCTCAACCGATAACCCGGCTATCTGAGCCAGTTTTCATGCTTACCTTTTCCTGCAAAACAATTATTCGGCCAATGGGCATTGTAATATGCTCTGAAATACTTTGCCTTTTATTTGATGGTGCGTCTGTGCACTATATGAAATACTCAATATTTTGTAATAACTTATACTTTTTATGGTTTAGATGACCCTTTTGGTTTATCTTTAGCTTCTTATCAGTCGGCTTTCACATGACTTTCTCAGTTGCTACTTTTTCCTTTGCTAAAACAGGGTCAAACTAAGTCCCAGCATGGGCATCATAGTTGATTGAATTAACAAGTAAGCAATCTGGTCATAAAATTGTGAGTAACATCAAACTGATAGGCAAGTTTAACCAAGAACAAAATTAAGGCTTAAAAGCCGGGTCTTAGGATTAAAACTTATGAATTTATAATTCATAAGTCCCCAAGCCCTGGATCAATGTTTACAAGTAAAGGCTTAAACTATGCATCATTACCCCATTGATCTCAAACATCTCTATGCGTGCTCTCTTGGGCAACAGCTATAGGACTTTTTGCTAAGCACTCCTTTGGGCAAGCTTTATAAACATAAACTATGCATAAAAAGTAAAACATAGAAAAGATTTCTTCTCAATACTCTTCTTTATTAAAGATACACCAGCAAGCCGCCTCATTAAAAACCTTCCAGTCCCCTTAGGTACCCTGGTAAGGAAAAGAGCGCGTCTGAAACCTGCTGGGGGTTACATCGTGTGTTACATAACTCGGCCTAGGTTCATGTTCACTAGGTATAATATGGGCGAAGATGAGCAATGTTCCACGGCCGCTTCGTCTCTTCCATAGGAAGGATAGCATGGTCCGTGTTGTTCTCTTCACCTTTCTCTCTCACATCTATCAGATAATATGAACCATTGTGCAATTTCCGACTGATAAGGAACGGCCCTTCCCATGGAGGAGTTAGCTTGTGCATCCCTGACTGATTCTGTCTGAGCCGTAAAACTAAATCTCCTTCCTGGAAAGTTCTTGATCTTACTCGGCGACTATGATAGCGCCGCAAATCCTGCTGATAAACTGCGGACCGTTCCAATGCTAACTCACGCTCCTCTTCAAGGGCATCAATCGAATCCTCCCTTGCAATTGCATTGCTTGACTCCACATACGCCGCCACTCTTGGCGAGTCATGGACTATATCACTCGGTAACACTGCTTCTGCTCCATACACCAGAAAGAACGGTGTACGCTTGGTTGATCTATTCGGGGTTGTATTGATCCCCCAAACCACTGCAGGTAACTCTTTCACCCAAGCTCCATACGCCTTTTCAATCGGAACTCGAAGTCTTGGTTTGATTCCTTTCAATATTTCCTGATTACTCCTTTCTACCTGCCCGTTGGCCTGTGGATGTGCCACCGAAGCAAGGTCTAATCTGATTCCCTTCTCTTTGCAGAATATCTCTGTTTCACCGAGTGACATGTTGGTCCCATTATCTGTGATGATACTGTGAGGATAACCAAACCGACTGATAATTTTCTTCAGAAACGTGACAACTTTGGAAGCATCACAACTTGTAACTGGCTCTACTTCAACCCACTTAGTGAACTTATCAACAGCCACCAAGAGATGAGTTTTCTTGCACGATGTCATCTGAAAGGGCCCCATCATATCAAGACCCCAAACTGCAAACGGCCAAGTGATTGGTATTGTCCTCAATTCCTGAGCTGGCACATGCTCCTGTCTTGCATATCTTTGACATCCATCACATGCCCTAACAATCTGCTCTGCATCCTTGAAAGCTGTGAGCCAAAAGAATCCATGCCTAAATGCCTTGGCCACCAGAGACCTAGATGAAGCATGATGACCACAGTCCCCAGCATGTATCTCTTGCAAAATTTGCCTTCCTTCGACTGATGAAACACATCGCTGATAAACTCCAGAAACACTGCGCTTGTACAACTCACCATCAATTACTGCATAACCGAGTGATCTTCTGACAATTTGTCGCGCCATAACTTCATTACTCGGCAAAATCTTCCTTATCATATAATCCAGATATGGTTCAGTCCACTCAGGAATCTCATGCAACGCTGCTACTAACTCGGAATCTTGATCTGGACTTTCATCTTCCTCTTCACCCGGAAGTTGGACTGATGGCTTCCATAACTCGTCCAGGAACACATTTGGTGGAACTGGCTCTCTACGTGATCCCAATCTTGACAAAGCATCTGCTGCCTCGTTTTTCCTTCTATCAATATGATCCACCTGGAATCCTGAAAAGAATCCAGCTGCTTCATCAACAGCCCTTCTGTAAGCCGCCATCTTCTCATCTTTCCTGTCCCAAGTCCCAGAAACTTGCTGCGCTACAAGATCCGAGTCACCAAACACATGATCCTTTTGATGTTCATCTCCTTGGCAATGCGCAAACCATGTAACAAAGCTTCATACTCAGCAATATTATTGGTGCAATCGAAGTGAATCTGAAGAACATAACTCATCTTATCCCCTTTGGGTGAAGTGAGAACCACTCCTGCTCCTGATCCCTCATACTGCTTGGATCCATCAAAATGCATAACCCATGACTTATAACTCGGCGCCTTGGGTGGTGCCGTGCTTAACTCGGTCCAATCATTGACAAAATCAATCAAGGCTTGTGACTTAATCGCTGTGCGAGGCTCATACTTGATGTGATAATCACCCATCTCAATCGCCCACTTGGCAATTCTTCCAGTAGCTTCAGTATTGCACACAATGTCTGCCAATGGTGCTCCACTTACCACTGTAATGGGGTGTTCTTGAAAGTAATGCTTCAATTTCCGACTGGCCATGAAAACGCCAAAAACTAACTTCTGCCACTGGGATACCTCTGTTTAGCCGGAGTCAAAACCTCACTGACATAATAAACCGGCCTTTGAACCAGATGCTCCTTTCCTTCTTCTTTCGCTCTACCACAATAACTACACTAACTGCTCGGGAATTGCAGCTATGTACAACAGCATGGGCTCCTTTGGAGCTGGAGCAGCTAAGATTGGTGCTTTCGATAATGTTTCCTTCAATGCCTCCAGGGCTTTATCAGCTTCCTCATCCCAAACAAATTTATCTGACTTCCTCAAGAGTCGGTATAAAGGAATTGCTTTCTCTCCCAGTCGGGATATGAACCTACTCAACGCAGCCACGCAGCCCGTGATCTTCTGGACTTCCTTCAATTCAGTCGGCTTTCCCAACCTATTGATTGCTGCTATCTTTTCCGGGTTTGCTTCAATCCCACGCTCGGACACAATAAAGCCGAGTAATTTCCTGATGGAACTCCAAACACACACTTTTTTGGGTTAAGCTTCATCTGAAACCTCCTTAAGTTAGCAAAAGTTTCTCTCAAATCAATAAATGTCTCAGCCTTCTTTGTCTTGATCACCACATCATCAACGTACGCATGCACGTTCCGATCTATCTGCTTCTCAAAACAACTCTGGATGCACCTCTGATAAGTTGCTCCAGCATTCTTCAGTCCAAATGTCATGTTCTTGTAACAAAAAGCTCCAAATGGGGTGATAAATGATGTCTTCTCCCAATCTTCCTCTGCAAGCTTGATTTGATGGTATCCTGAATATGCATCCAGGAAACACAAAAGATCACTACCTGCCACAGCATCTATGATTTGATCAATCCTTGGTAACGCAAACGGATCCTTCGGACAATGCTTGTTCAAACTTGTGAAATCAATACACATCCTCCACTCATTGTTCTTTTTCAACACTAAAACCGGGTTAGCCAACCACTTTGGATGTAACACTTCCATAATGAATCCTGCGGCGAGTAAACGAGCTATCTCTTCTCCTACAATCCTTCTTCTTTCCTCATTCAATCTGCGCAATCCCTGTTTAATCGGTCTTGCTTTAGGATCAACATGTAAGCGGTGCTCAGCGAATTCAGTCGGTATGCCTGGCATGTCACTAGGTTTCCATGCAAAGACATCCCGATTCTCACGGATGAATTCGATGAGCGCGCTTTCCTATTTGTCAGTCAGATTTGACCCGATAGAGAACTGCTTGGACGAATCACCCGGCACGAAGTCAATCATCTTGGTATCCTGAGCCGCTTTGAATTTCGCCCTCTCTTCGGTCATTGGTTTCTTCAAAATTGTCCCATCATCCGGATTTGTGGTAGCTTTGTAGTAATTCAACTCCTCTTCCGCACAGGCTTGTTCTGCCATAACAGCATCACCTTGCTCACATTGTAACGCCAACTCACGACTGCCATTGACTGTGATAATACCTTTTGGACCTGGCATCTTCATCTTTAAGTACACATAACACGGCCTCGCCATGAATCTAGCAAAAACGTTACGGCCAAAGAGAGCATGATAGGGCTCTTCAATTTGACCACCTCAAAACAAATCATCTCAGACCTGAAATTATCCTTTGATTCTCCAAACGCGACCTCCAATGTTATTGTTCCCTCTGGTCTTGCTGACTTTCCAGGACAATACCATGAAAGATAGTACCAGAAGGGTGAAGCTGCTTGGCTGTGAAACCCATCCGGATGAATGTATCCCAATACAGAATGTTGATGCTACTACCTCCATCCATAAGAACCTTGTGTAAAATATAACCCGAAACCTGAGGTGCAACAACTAAAGCCAACGCTCCAGGTGCATCACTCGGCCGGGTGATCCTCTCTAGACCAAGTGATCGGATACTCGGACCACTTCAAATATCTCGGAACGCGGGAAGAACGGCGTTGACAGCTCTCTTCTTCAATTTCTGATCTCTCCGACAAGTGCTGGAAACTGTAATATGATACTGTCCTCGATTTAACTCTTTGGGGTTTTGCTGGAAACCTAACCCGGCTGGTCCATTATCCGGGCCGGGTGGTCCTCCATTATTTCCTCCAGCTTGTGGTCCGTGGCCGGGTTATTTCCATTACCCGGCCTCGGCCGTTTCCTCCCATGTTCATCCTGGCAAACTCCTCGTTCTTCCATCTCTGAAGATCAACACACTGGGCCAAAGAGTGATTTGCCGGTTTACCGTTCCTACTATGACGTGGACACGGCATGTTGAATGCTTCCTGGGGGTTAGCCGGTCCTCGGAAATTTCCCCTGTAATTGCCATTGTTGTTATTGCCTCGATAATTATCATCTCGCCGCTGAAACTTGTTATACCCGGTGTTTGTGTTTGCCACCAAGTCTGAACCACCATCATGCTGCCTTTTGGAGTTATTCCCATTGTTACCATTGTGATTATTGTTCCCATTGTTGTTGTTACCGTTGTTGTTGTGGTTCTTTCCTCCGTTGTTGACGTTTCCTTTTCCCTTATCTTCATCATCATCCCGGGTCTTGTCTGTGGATGCGTGCTTATGAGCCGCTTCCATCAGCTGTCCCATGGTGATGGTTTCTGCTTCGCCAGTGGCCCTCAGTCGACCCATCTTCTGAATTACCGGGTCATATCTGCAGGTTTTCTCCATCGACGACACGGCCGCAGCTGGTGTAATTCCCTTTGATGAGTGAATGATGGCTGTAACCGGCGCATCCAGTGACGCGCTGACTCGCCTTTCTTCTGGAAACATCGCTCCAAATCTTCTATAGTGAACAACTTCTCACACGTGCCCTTGAAATTCTTGACAAATAATGCCTTCAACTCATCCCAAGAATTGATAGATTTCTCGGGTAATCCATTGAACCATAACTTTGCTGCTCCTTCACTCATCATCAGGTACATGTATCTCGCGCACAAGTTGGCGTGGCATTGCGAATACTCATCGCCATCTCGTAACTGCTGAGCCATGTTTCTGGATCCATGCTGGGGTCATAATTGTCACCTTGCTTGGCTCTTTAAACTTCTCAGGAAAAGGTTCGCTCTTAATAGCATCTGAAAGACATTTAGTTCCAACCGGGTTAAGTAATGAAGAAACTAACGGCAAACCTGACCCGGTATTTGGTGCGTGGCCCATCACTCCTGCTTCAGGTTGTCCTCCGGCTCCTCCGGCGACACCTAAAGCCGGGTTTGCGCTCGCCGCACGCCGTGCTCTTGAACTGTTGACAATTGCTTGGGCCACAGACTGGGCCGGGGCCGGCTGATGCGGCCTCGGGCCGGCTGATTCTGGGCTGGCCTCTGCTGATGTCCCGAACGTTGAGGCTGCGGCGCCGGGTGACCTTGATTCTGCTGTCCGTTCCTGACGCCTGATCCGGCTGGCCTGGTGTTTCTCCGTGATGACTCCGGTTAGCTCGGCTATTGTATGGTGTTGAATGTAACGCTCCACTCTTATCCGGCATGTTTCCCTGCTGCGTGATCGCAGTTTTCAACATCTCAATTGCCCTGCGTGCTTCGTCTCCCTGTGGTGATTGATCAATCGGCATGCGGCATAATGCTAATGTTGCTGCGTACACGTTATCAGCCGGATTTGAGTAGTGACCCTGGGCGTGTGGAACCGATCTGCTGGTGGTGGCATATCACCCGCAGCCGCTGTGTTCTGATTTTGCTGAGCTCCAGCCCGAGTGTTGGGTGGCACCCCGTTTCCTCCCTGATTTGCTCTAACCATGATTCCATGCCCAATTCCAACCGGCGCTGGCTCAGGCCGAGTGACATTGGGAGCTCCGTTTGGTGATGCAAAGTTCAATCTGTTGGATCTAAGTCATGCCTGGCATCACCCGGGTTTCGTGCCTCCTCCGATGTACTGCTGTAAGATCTTCATGGCGATTCTGCACTGTTATCCTTTCTTGCTCCACACGGGCTCGATCCCGTTCTATCTCTTGTTGCTCATCAAACATGCGCTGCTGCTCCGCCAATAAAGCCTTCTGTTGATTCTCCAGCGTGATTCGTAACGTATCCAATTGCTGCGCCCGGGTTGCTGCGTTATCTGGTGTGATTGGGGTGGTAACTATTGCTGCGTCAAAGTCCAAGGGCCTAAAAACTGGTGGGATTTCCATCACAACCGGCTGTCCCGAGCCTTCACCCGGTTGAAAGGTCGTGAGACGCTGAATTCTTTCTCTGTTTTCTCTGGCCGCACGCGTGGCATCGTCCTCGCTCACTGAAGTTTCTGTCCCATCATTGTGTTCCTCAGGTGTACACCACGCATGCTTCATGGTCCTTGGCTCCGACTCATAATCTTCCTCATCAGCCACGTACCCAAATCTCTCGTCAAACAACGGTAAGATCGATTCAGTATCTGTATCCAAATCTTCCTCACGTCGGTACTCCGGCTCGCAAGCCTGGATGTCCGACTGATGTTCGAAACCTCCTGTTCCGACTGACTCTTCTCCATCAGATTGGACGATGGTGGCTGCCCCTGAAACGGAGTCGCACATAACCTCGTCATCAATTTGCTGAATTGCATTAACCATACCTACGAAGACGTGGATCCGACCGAACGGGATCACCCGGCCGGTATCCAGCAGATCTGCTTCTTCTTCCAGCCGGAATCGTCGACGATGCGTTTCCGCGCTGATCCATCCTGACTCGCCGATCGCGAGGTTCTCCATCCCTCGCAGAGCTTCTCCCTTGATGAGGACAGCTTTGGTCGCAGGCCCCACGGTGGGCGCCAACTGTCGTGGGGTTAACACGGCAGATGTTACCATAGGGTAACTTGATGATTGGGGCAAGGCGCCTTGGTCCTTCAGGAGATTGTCACGCTCGTTGGGGAAAAAGGGTTTACCCAGGTTCAGCCTCTCCATTGGAGATAAAGACCTACTTCCTGCTTCTATGTTATTGATCTCGAGGTCTCGATAACTCGGCTACGACAACAGAGCCGGGTTACGAGACAGGTTACAAGGGTTTCGCTTGATAGCGGTGATATCGAACTAGGGCTTAAGACTTGTCTATCTATGTTCTGGGAGCCCGTTTATATAGACGCCGGGTCTCCCGAACTTACAATGAATACCGAGTTACATACGAGCACGGAGTCCTACTCTAGGTTCTTCTAGACCTTCCGTAGCCTCCAAGTCACCCGGTTCCTTCCTTCACTCGGACTCCAGTTCTTCTAGGTCCTTCCTTCTAGGGACGAGTCATGTTAGGCCTATTGGCCCAACTATAACCCGGCCCATTCTTGTACACATCACCCGGACCAGGCCTTGGGCCATCCGACTGATTCTTCCTTGGTCATGAGTATACCGGGTTATTATCCCCCCAACATCCGCCTTGCTCGTCTTCTCCGACCACGGCCGCCGCGCTTCGAGGAAACTCGTCGTCGCCTCCGACCTCCTCCTTCCTCGCCGAGCTCACGTACGCATCAAGGGTGAGCAGAGCAACCTTCTGGACATCTCCGTCCCCTCCATCTCCCTCTGGTTCGTCGCGTAGCCGTAGTTTCCGCCGTAGCCGTAGCACACCTCCGCCGTAGCTCGTCGCCGGAGCACTTCCCGGCGACCCTTGTAGTCCGTAGCGCCGCCATTCGCCTCCCCGTAGCACGGCGAGACTCTGGCGTTGGTTCCCGAGCGCTAAAGGGTGCTGGAGCGCCGTGGCGTTGCTCGACGACGCCGGTGGTCACCGACGCTGCGCGCCGGTCGCGGCTTGAGTCAAACTGGCCGTGGGCCGCGGTGCTGACTCGGATGCCAGCGTGGACATGGACCCCACGGGTCAGTGGCTACGGCTAGCCACTGGCTCGGTGCAAAACGTTTCGTCGTTTTCTCTGGAGAATCTAAAAATAAAAGACAGGAATTGGATAAAATTTGTAAAATTCATATCTCCTAAACCACTTGTCCAAAAATTACAAATAATATATCAAAATGTTCAGAAAAATAAATGGAGTCTATTGGTATAACTCACACATCCAACTAAATTAATTTCGTTGCTGTTTTATTAAATTAACTAAAATGGCAGAAAAGAAATACTTTTTGTAAATTCAATAACTTGATGAATAATGCCCCAAAAATTGAGTTTGATATACCAAAATGTTCAGCAACTAATGTACTTCATGTTTCACCTTGTTTCCCAACATGGATACTTAGTTTAATGTGGTTTAAATTAATTTGACTAAAATGGCAGATTTAAAATGGATTTGGTAAATTCAATAACTTTTTATTGGTTAATCATAAAAATGTGTTTAATATATCAAAATGCTCACAAAATTATGAACTAACCAGTAACATCAATTGCATGCATGTTTGAGCAATATTTCAGTACTGCACATTTTCAAAGAATGGCTAATTCCATTAAGTTTAAATATGGGGATTATTCCAAACAATGTAATAAATATAATTGGGACCCCATTTAACTTGTTGGCCATGTTTAATACTTCTATGGTGCATTGAAAATGTCATATCATCATGTGCTTGTGCATTGCAAATGTTTTATATGGTGTGGTATTTGATTGTGCTTTCCGGTGTTCTTATACATCGATAGATCAAGGAGTCAGGGTTTCACCGCAATACCCTGACGACCCGTTTTACCAGCCCGTTGAACAAGGCAAGCGTAATCCCCCCTCTGAGCATGTCTCCTCCTATTTTCCGCAATTATTTTCTCCACGATACTATTGCATTCGGTTCCAAATGTCTTTTGCCTGAATTAGAGTATCCTACTAGTTGCATTAGATACCTGTTGCCATTACCTGTATCCTTCCTAATATCCATAGGACTGAAGTGTTTGCCTGAGATAATTATACTTGCGATATATATGCTTAGCCATGCTTAGTTAAATGCTTATTAGTCCGGTGGATATTTCAATTGTCGGAACAGTTGATGGAATGACCGGATGTTGTGGAAAATGGTGGGGACATAAATAAACTGCTTAAAGACGGGGATGAGAGGCCACATGGGATGTGGTGGGTTGTCCCGTTCTCGCCACCTAGGTGCGAGTTCTTTACCTCTTGAACCAAGACTGAGCGTGCTTCCATCGGTGGGACATTTGGAATCCCTATCGACCGACTAACTTGGGCGGGGCTAGCCAGGGTCCTCTAGTTTGAGCTTCCATTTGCGCGTGCGTGAAGATGGTGGCCAGGACTGGGATGAGGATGGTGGTGTTTAGGAAAATGAGTGGCCATGGGGCAGGGTGTTGGAGGCACTGAACCTGTCCCGTCCTCGCTGATGATCCAGGGTTAGTCTCAAGCAAGGTAAAGGTTGTAGCCGCTCCCACTCAGCCGGCTTTCCCCGGAAGAGAGCTAATTGCATAGGCAATGAGCCAGACGGTACTGATGGTTAAAAACAGTACACCCCTGCAGGGTTAAATCTTTTCGAAAAGTCGTTCCGCGGTTATGGACGACTTGGGAACAGACGATAAGACCATAGAGAAAATGAACGGAATGATTAAAACCTGAGTACTAAAGGTACTACCAAGAATGCAAGGTTGACTTCCTCGAGGGTGATTCGGGGAGGTGCCTTTGTAGACAGATACAGTGTTGATGTTGGTTGTTGATGAAGATGATCAAAAGAAGAGAGTTTACTTCTTACCCCCTTGAAAATATTCTGATTAGTCGATGCCATGGAGTTATATCTTTTCTACAGAAAACTAGCTTTATGCAAAACAGCCATAAAACCTTTGTAAGCCAACCATCGAGCTAGTAGCTCTAGTAATCTTGCAGAGTTCGTCGAACTCAACGTTGCTTTGTTGATTCTTTCAGAGGAGGATTTCATCGACCTTGAAGGTGGGTTCTTTGTGGACGTCGACGAGTAGTCTGGGGTTCCCAGGTGGCAGCTTGGGACATCTCCGGGACAGCTGGCGCTGGGAGTGTTTATCTGTAGGCCTCTTAGGCCATAATTTGGATCTTGTTGTTTAGAACAACTTATTTCGCTTCCGCATGATGTACTGTTGGGTCTGTGACCTCTGGTTGTAATATTTGCTATCTTTCTCTATTATAAGAGTTGAACTATAATGCTTTGAGTCGTAGAGTCTGTAATGTGCCAGTTGTTCCACAAGTCTTGATCTCTCTATTATGCATTGATAGTTGTGCCTGTGTTATGGCATCACTCGGGGTGTTGCGTTGCCGATGATCCATGCCGAGCACGCCTGCCAAAGGTTTTGGCCTGGGAGTGGTAACCCAGTAACCTCCGGTTGTATCGCATGACCGGTGACACACAGCATCACTGTATAGTTCCGCGGTCGGGGCGCCACACTTGCACCCCTCAAGAAGACCCCCCCCCCCCCAAGACGAATCTGGGTCTTCGGCCATGGCGTGACCCAGTTGGGGCACTTTCCAAGGACCATGTGGTCTTCGGCTCCTGGAGGTTGAATGGGGGGGTCGATGTCGAAAAACGCAGACACTACCGTAGCTATCCTGACCTTCATATTGGCCTCGTCCATTTTAGTATGGTGCATATCGCGACTCTTTGGTTGTATGACAGTGCCCGTAACAACTTCCTCCAACTCGCCGCCGGCCACTACCCTATGCAGCAGTATGCAAGGCATGTCCTGAGTCAACACATGTTGGGCATCATGAGATGGCAGTCATCAAAGGCATAGTTATAGAAGATGACGTGGACTAACTAATTAGTTACCTTGGTGATGGCGTCAAGCTCGGCTAATGTCGAGACAAGAGCGCCGGTGCCGGCGGCCGGACTATTATTCTCCGGCCGCTCGGGTGCATTATCAAGCACCACCGCTGTAGGGGGCGTCGGTGGGACCAAATGGAGCGGCGGGTTCACCAGGTCCGGTGACACGTTCTGGTTCATGCTGGAGTTGCTGCCGGAGAAGCTGGGCACGTGTATCGGCCCCTTTTGACCTGCCGCATTCCAGGCAGCTATCCCCTCAAATAACCCAGGGGAAACATCTCCCGGAGCCTGTCGGTCACTAACTTGTCCACCGTGCTGGAGTCCACTTTTTCCTTCTCTAGTGACTCCACCTTCTTCCTTAGCTCCACAACCTCGGCTCTATCCTTAGTCGTCTTCCTCCTCTCCTTTCTCGTCGCGCCGCCGTCTACTCTTGGAACTTCATGCTCGTACCAAAGCCGGACACACGGCCAGCTGACCTCGGCGGCGCCGACTTGTCCCTATTCATGTAAACGTTCATCGCCCTGTTCAAAGTCATGTCCCACGGCTCCGTCGACCCCTGGGACGACGGGCCAGCCTCAGCGTCAGCCTTCAACTCTTCCTCCTGCAGACAAAGGTGAACCCACTTAGAAATTTGGCTTTGTTATCTAATTAGATCAACGCAATGGACTTTGAGATATCCGCGGTAATTAAATTCCTTACCAGCACTTTCTCGAAGTCCTTCACATCCTCATGGTCGGTAACGAATTCCTCAGTCGCCCACTTCAGATAGTAGCGGGACCGGACAAAGTTCCTCACCTGCTCGTCCGTGATTTTTTTCCCACGGGTTTTCTTTTCCAAGACGTGCAATCTCGACATCCTCCTTGTCCCAAATAGGCTTTTTCCTTGGTAACCGCCGCTTCCCAAATGGTGGTTACCTATGTTCAGCTCCCGCATTTCCTTCCCCCACTTGGTCCATTTTTTAGCCTCCTCAGATTTTAAGGACAACTTGAATTCCTCGAACTCTTCTTCGTCGAGGTGCGGGTCTTTTTAACTAATCTCCTCCCAGCTGTCACCATTCTCAATCTTCCTCTTCACCGGGTTTTCCAGCTGCTCAAGGCGGTGCTCATCTTCGTGATGGCTAAACTGTCCACCTTTTTGTTGAACGGCTCCGGGAACGTGTATCGTTGGTGAAGCTTCTTGAGGAGGTGTTCGACCAAAGCCTCATTGGCTGTGCTTCTGAGGTCCTTCGTGTTGATCGACATGCTTTTCCGGAGGATGCACCCTAGTTGCATGCTGTACCTGTCGGGGGAATAATTATCCCGCGACTTATTCAAGCAAAGCGTGACTCATTCATAGTTGCACCACTATTGGGCTTACACAAATATGGGCCGACCCAAGATCATGGCGTATTAAGAGGAAGGATCTAGAAGACCGGAGAAGATATAACTTGGGGACACTAAGATTAGTCTCCAAGTGAGACTCCGGCTCATACTTTCCTGGGGTTAGAAGTTTCCTTGTAATCTTGCGAGCCATCGTCTTTATAAGGTGGACTCCAAGGACCTAGAACCCTAAGCTCTAAAGCGAACAAGCTCTCAAGCTCCAAACCCTAAATCGCAAGGCGACTCGACACATCGATCGCCAGCCCTTGTAACACCATATTCATATCAATACCAATCTAGGATAGGCAGGACGTAGGTTTTTACCTCACATTGAGGGGCCGAACCTGGGTAAATCTGTGTTCATCTTTATTCCTGCGATCCCAAGCTCGGAGACGATTGACTCGCGTAATCCCACACCTACGAAGTCATCCATGACATCTGACGTGACAAACCCACGACAGTTGGCGCCCACCGTGGGGCCTGCGGTCAAGAGCGTCATGTTCCGCGCTGGATCTGTGCCAGGGACGGAGGATCTCGTCTTCGATTCAAGCTCGGCGACTTCAACAATCTCGGCGACTTGATTGCCACGCCATTTCAAGCTCGGCGATACCAACATCTACATCAAAGGCAGCAGACAACGTCCGTGCTGCGACCGATCCCGACGACGTCTCGGGAATCATATCGACGATCCGTTCGGTGGAAAGATGCGGAATCGAGTTACCCAGCAGCCGGTTAAAATTTCGTTGGATTCCAGCGGCTGGATCTCCCTGGGCGACTCATACGCTAACTCCCGTCGGAACCCTGACGAAACTCTGCGGGGTCTCGGGAAAACAATTACCGAGGTCGACTCAAATACCAAATCGAAGATCCCTTCGGTGAAACATTGCGGAGCACAATCCTGAAGCTACCCACAAAATTTGAGACGATTCCAATGGTTAGATCTCCGTCGGCGACTCGCGCACTGCGGCAAGCTTTCATATCAAGATCCGGCGACTCAGAGGACGAGACATCGTCAACAACACGCTCGCCAGACTCCACATCCATACTTTCCTCGTGTGCGGCAGTTTCTGTTGGTCGAATCCGACCGGAGTTGGGATTTCAAGTTCAATGACTCGTTTAGACAAAGCTATCAATTGTTGCCGGATCGGACACCTGGGGAAGGCAGAATTTTCTACGGAGAAGCACAAGTTACTAGCGCCTCAAGTCCTAATGCAAGATATGTTCATGTGACGCACAATGAATCAAGTCAGGCGTAGAAGTTTGAGTCGATTTGGGCTGCCGCAACCTGACCCAATCTCCCACACTGCATTAGACAAGGGAAAATAAGGGATTACATACCAATTATTCCTACTTTGACTCGCACCCGAATCAAGGAAAGTGATCAAGGAAAGAAGTAATAGGAGCTGCTAGCCCTCTATTTTGTTGCATGGACAGGTCATACGTGCAAAGAAGGCGACTCGCACGCGGCACATGGTCAGGACGGCTGATCGAAACGCAAGGAGGCAACAAGCAGAATTTTGGCCTAATCAATGGTCACGTGCAAACCATCAGAAGATAATTTGGAATTGCTAGCTACAACTACATAGAGAGCTCACATGAGAAAAATGAAAGAGGTAACTGAGCTGCTTGCTTGGTGCCTAGCATGTGCCTGGAGCATGTTACATGGAGCAGGCCGACAGCCAGGCCGGGAGGACTCGGACGACTTCGTCTGCAACAAATCCACGTCAGCAAGGGACGCGGCTTACTCTGCGATCATTAAACATCACTCTCACGTGCGGCTCATCAAAATCGGCAATGGCGGCGACTTCACCTTTGCGTCGGCTAGGCAATGGAGGTGACTTCACCTTTGCCCTACACCAACATTGCCTCGCGCATACAGCCGTGGGTCAGGTGTCAAGTCGCACCAGCGACTCAGTAAATTCTCTGATGATCCATTGGATAAGGAAAAAGAAGTGATCGGAGCTGCTAAGACATCACGTACAAGGATTTCACTTGCAAGGAGTCGAGGGCATACGATCCATCAAGGCCGCAGCTCAGCGACTCAAGAGTCAAGCGAATAATCAAGAAACAAAACGTCAGGGATGACTACAATTTGCTACGATGACCTCAGACTGCAAGATTATCATAATCATCACAGCAGTTGCCGACTCGCCGCGGTTGATTTTCAATACCGTCGCGGCCTATTTCGTCTTTGACGAACGGACACCAACGGTTGCAGATCATATTTCGTCATCAACATCAGGAGAATGAAAACAAGCTAAGTTGCTATCATGCACAAACTTTACAGCCTTTTACTTTATCAGTTAATATTAAGTTTCACCTTCGAGTTAATCTCGGGGGCTGCATATCTAGTTTATGAGACTTATTATCAATGTCTTTGCGATTTAAATTGTATCATGTCGCAGACATAAATTCAGATCATATTGAATGCTTAATTACATCCACTTCTTAAAGTAGGATCTTACATACCACATTGGATTTATTAAATTTGAGTTCATTATAGCTCACACTATATCTATCAAAGTTGATATCTTTATATAGCTTGCATGACTTATTACGAAATCATCTTTTATTTATATCATTATATCAGCTCATGATTTATCATTATCAGTTCATGATTTATCATTATCATTTCATGATTCACCATTATATCATTTTGCGAGTCACCACCGACTCATTGTCATATCATTTCATGAGTCGCCTAGTGATTTACTTTCATATTATTTTATGAGTCGCATACAGCCCGTCATTACATCAGTTTACGAGTCACTGACGAATCATCATATTATCGATATTTGAGTTAAACAGGTGACTCGTTGTATCAATTCTTGGGTCAAATCAGTGACCCGTGATATCACATTTACAGCTAATCAGAGCTGGTTATCATCAAAGCTAATTAGAGCTCGTCACGGCTATTACAGCTGATTATATCAAAAGTCGACTGCCACCTACGCGCGCTCGCACATCAGGATTAGTGAAATAAAGCGGGCACCACCGGTATCTGGGGGTTTGTCATTTCGCCTCAATATGAGTTGCTGAGACTTTATTTTCACTAATCTCTGGGTTTCACGGAGGTTTTGCAGCTTTATGAGCTCGGCTTATTCTCGTGGAATCGCTCTTTGTGGCAAATTAACCTGGTTATACTCGCCTTAAGTTAGATGTAACTTGCACTATGCGGCCAAAGTACCGGCATGTGGCGTCAATCGAGTCTGATTGCCTATCATGGCCGTTCTCGACCATGAACATACATTAGACCTGGGAAATACTGAGCCGCGCGAGTCCTACTTAACGGTAACAGAGATAATTCTGAAGGACTAAAGTACCCGCATGTGGCGTCAATCGAGTTTGAATGTCTATCATGGACTTTCTCGACCCTGAACACACATTAGACCTAGGAAATACTGAGTCGTACCATATGCTATCATGCATCATACAATTTGCTATCATGCAACCATTTGCTATCATGCAAAATACAATTTGCTATTATGCAAAATATCATTTGCTATCATGCAGAATATCATTTGCTATTATGCAGATTACAATATGCTATCATGCAGGTTACAATTTGCTATCATGCAGAGTACCATATGCTATCATGCAGGTTACAATTTGCTATCACGCAGAGTACTAACTTTTTATCATAATTATAACCAGCCGCCAAGGCTAACATATTATCATCATTGCTTCCTTTGGGGCTTTACCTTTTGATTTAACAGGAACCTATAACTCGGCCCTATGAATTGGCACGACAAGATTTTTTATGATTGAGATAATTATCACCTGATATCGGCTGATAAAGCCACCATTATCTATTTATTTTCAGTCACATCAAGTGGAATTTTTAAGGACGATTCCTTAATTTAAATCTAGAGTCTTGACTGGGATTATCTTTTTTCCCAGCGGCTCAACTAATATTTTACAGTTCAGAGTTTATAAGCGATTTCGCTCTACTCCAAATATCATTATATTGAAAGCAACATTTTTGCTCAAGTTATTGAAGGATATGACATCAAGCAGGATGACAAAAGCATGCCTGCTTAATGCCCGGGGGCTAGGACAATTAAGTTTTTGTCTAAATTGAGATATTTTTGAGTCCCGAGCAGCATGATCAAGCATGCAACCCGGCCCTCGGGGGCTACACATCCACCCACCGGCATTTGATGGTTTCTACTAAATTGATATACCATGTTTATATGCAGATTTCATTTTTTGCAGCACATGAGAATATATATATCCATTTGCGAGTCAAATCAGCGACTCGGAAATCTTTAAATACAGACTGTGGCTATATACCCTTGAGCCGCCATGATTCAACATGCGCTCAGATGGCTCGTCATGAAAACTAGACAGATTTTAATACTCTAATGATTGACCAGCTTATTTATGCTTATGGTCTTTTCTGCTTCGATGTCTATGACTCAGCACCTTATACAGATTTGGCTGATATATCTTGATGCTCATAAGTTATTATTCTTATGATTTCAGCTCAGTCTTATACCCAACAGGATAAGGTGGTTTTCACCAAAGGCTTCGCCGCCTCCACATTAACTCAGAAGCTTCCGCAAGATTTCGCCGGCCTCAAAGGCCCGCGATACTATATCAACGAACGTCGGCGGCTCATCGCTTCTACATCAGCGGCTCGATAAGCCGCTATGCTCGCGACTCATCATCAGCGAGTCGCCAAGTGCAACATCGACAAGTCGGCAAGAAATACATACGCAAGCCCGCAAGATCATCATCAAGACAGAATCTTCCGCCTGATTCTACGAATCACCCGGAAGCTTGGGGGCTAATGTTGGGGGAATAATTATCCCGCGAATTATTCAAGCAAAGCGCGACTCATTCACAGTCGACCACTATTGGGCTTACACAAATATGGGCCGACCCAAGATCATGGCGTATTAAGAGGAAGGATCTAGAAGACCGGAGAAGATATAACTTGGGGACACTAAGATTAGTCTCCAAGTGGGACTCCGGCTCATACTTTCCTGGGGTTAGAAGTTTCCTTGTAATCTTGCGAGCCATCGTCTTTATAAGGTGGACTCCAAGGACCTAGAACCCTAAGCGCTAAAGCGAACAAGCTCTCAAGCTCCAAACCCTAGATCGCAAGGCGACTCGACACATCGATCGCCAGCCCCTTGTAACACCATATTTATATCAATACCAATCTAGGATAGGCAGGACGTAGGTCTTTACCTCACATTGAGGGGCCGAACCTGGGTAAATCTGTGTTCATCTTTGTTCCTGCGATCCCAAGCTCGGAGACGATTGACTCGCGTAATCCCACACCTACAAAGTCATCCATGACATCTGACGTGACAAACCCACGACAATACCCTTTGACAATCTCCGCAGGCGCCACTGGTAGGCCACTTGCCGTGACATCAGTGCACACGTCTGTGACATTGGCGACCGCTTGCGGTGTCCGATCCGTCCTTTGCTTCTTCTGCTTCTGAGCGGCCGGGTTGCTGCCGCCGATACCACCATCCGTGTGGTCGCCGCCATCAGAGGTGGTGGTGTCATCCTCATGGCCGCCGTGACCTTCTAAGCTGAATTCGGGGTCGTCCTCCCATCCCTCTTGCTCATCGTCGGCACGGTCGCCACCACTAGCAGCTCCGGCGGCCTCCTCCATCTCCTGGGACATTTGCCAGAACGACTTGTTGGCGTCTCTAGCTACTTTTTCGACGCTCATGCGCTTACAAGTGTCGGGATCCGCGTCGGCCGACATGTTTGCACTGCATTAAAAAGAGGCAAAAAGTTAGTACAACAAAAATATGAAAAAATCACTTAATTAAGTACTAAGATACCCCGGCCCATGCATTAGTCGTAATACCCCATATGTCCTATTTTTAGCAAAGTCATGCTAAAATTCACGAAAAATTTCGGCATGACCTTTGCTAAAAAAGGGACATATGGAGTACCCGAATTTGCCGGAACGGAAGTTAATCGGCGTTCCGGCAATCTCAAGGGTCTCATGGGTACCTGCATAGATTTCACAAATCATATTGGCCGGCATCGCCGGCCGGCAACATCCACATACACGACAATCACCACGACACGATGGTCGTGGTAGCACAGAACACATGGTCACAAACAACCACGATGTCGGAGCACAAACAACCACGACACGATGGTCGTGGTAGCACAAAACACATGGTCACCGGAGATTGAAGGGGTTAACCAATAGCTCACCAAAGGGGAACTGTAGAACCAAATCGATTCCAAGGGCATCTTCTTGCCTAGCACACACAAGCACCTCTGCACCTGTACAACCAAAAAAAGAAAAGGATCATGAAGCAGAAATAAGAAAAAAAGAACATAAACAAAGGCAGCATCATAGGCACCAGAATACATTTGCATTTTCTGTTTAGCATATCTTAGCATTCTTAAGCCCTTCCAGATTTATAATTGACAGACTAACTAGTCCTAATTTGTACTCCATATGATAGTAGCAAACTAGTTCTAATGAATAATATGGTCTGCTACAATAACTACTCTAAATTACTTTAGTGTCCAAACTAGTTCTGATGAATAGCACTCTGAATAATATGGTCTGCTACTATAACTACTCTAAATTACTTCAGTGTCCAAATTAGTTCTAATGCATGTGCACATACTAAACAGAGAAGCAACACATTATAGCTACTTGCTGTGTCAAGCAAGGTGGCATCAGAAATGGAAGAGTAGCCCAAGAAATGCAGTCGGACAACTACTTGTTGTGTCAAGCAAGTGCATATATATATCAATCGATAGAAGGACTGAGACTCCATACTATAATGTTACTGCTAGGTATGTATGCAATGAGCTGGTGTTGGCGATGTTGAGTAGCCCAAGCAAGCATTCACCTGGCTGGAACAAGTCGGTACGAAGAAATAAAAGAATACCAAGACTGAAGTCTCAGAAACGATAGCATCAGAGGACGCGTCCCCGGCGCGCCATTGCAGATTGCAGAAGAAGAAGTAAGCGACTTGGACATTCTGTCGAACAGGTGACGTATGGCTCGAGTTGTACCTGGACAGTTGCTGTCGTTGAGGGCTCCGGCAAGGAAGAAGGAGAGGTCGAGAAGCGCGCCGTGAAGGATCGAGGGAGAGAGTGCAGGCACGGGGAAGGGAGCGGCGCCAGAGGCTGGCAGCGTCGCGGCCGATGGTGACGAGGTCGGGGTCACGGCGAGGAGCGCGAGCGGGGCGGGGCGGGTCGAGCACGGGAGCGTGGTGGGCGGCGTCGGTGCGGGTGGCGGTGGAGGTGCTCCTGGCCGTCGGTGGCGGGGCGGGTCGAGCGCGGCGGGGTGGCGGATGCGGTGGCGAGTTGGGGCGGCGAGTGGCGGTTATGGTTGCCGAGGATTTGGGAGTTGGGGAGTTTTGGGGAGAGAGAGGCGGGCGCGGGAGGGCCCACATGTAAGTGGGAGCAACAGAATTCTGTGGCGCACGGTTGGAGGGATGCGCCACAGAATTATGTTATTATGTGGCGCATCCCTCCAACCGTGCGCCACAGAATTCTGTTATTCTGTGGCGCATGGATGCAAGGATGCGCCACATAATTCAGTTAAAAAATATTTTTTTGTTAAATTTAAAGAAAGAACACACACATTTGTTATTCTTTAAAAAAATATTTTAGTTATTTTTAAAGAAAGAACAGACACACATTTTAAAGAAAAGAATATACACACATTTTTAGTAGACCATTATTTTATTCATGATATACATATATATGCTTAATTGTCTCACACACACAAATTAATACACAAAGAAAGTCTTCTTCGTCCCGGCCGGTTCCGAGCTAGCTTCTCTTCTTTCCCTTCTTCGCGGTTGAATACTTTAGGCCGGGCACCTTGAGATTTCTTCGCGTGAACGGACAACCTTTAGTAGGTAGGGAGGTCTTCCTTCTTTCTTTACTAGTAGTAGGCATGTCGAAGTACTCATCGAATTTCTCCTCGATCTTCGGATCGCCGTTCTTGTCCAAGTCTTCCTCGTTGGCGTCTCCTTCCATTCCGATGATGCTCCTCTTGCCCCTCCTCACGACAACACGGCTAGGCTTTGACGGCTCGGTAATGAAGAAGCATTGCTCAACTTGGCTAGCGAGTACCCATGGCTCATTTTTGCGGAGGCGTTCTTCGATTTGGCATCGGGTATAACCATGGTGGTGAAATACCGGCCTTCTTTGACGACATCTTTGGCCCATCTCACACGGAACATTGGCACCGACTCTCCACAGTATTTGAGCTCCCATATCTCCTCGATCCTTCCGAAGAATCTTTCCTTGACAGTAGCCTCGTCATCGCCGTAGGATAGCATAGTTACTCCTGAGTTTTGATATTCGCTATTCCTGTCCTTTTCCTCGGTGCAGAATCTGAAACCGCTGATGTCGTACGACTGATAGGTCCTTACGTTGTGCCCGGGGCCCTGTGATAAGGAGAATATGAGTTTTTCATCTTCCGTAGATGGCGTTATGCTCTGTGCTTCAAGCAGTTGCCTTTTCTTGAACCAACGCGTGAAGCTGGAGTTGTGCTCTCTGGTTACGTCTCCCTTCTTCCTCGGCCGGCCCAGGTCGATGTAATTCTTCTCGATTAAGCTTTTGTGCTCTTCCACCCAAGGTTCGATCAATTGTAAGTGTTGTAGCGCGACCCGGTGAGCCCTGTCGAAGTCGTCGCGTCGACCACGAATGCCGACAGAGTGAGCGGTAGCCCTCGCGGTGACCAAATCTAGAGAGCCTGCCGAGGTGCGTCCTGGTGGGCAGACCAACATCCTGGTTCTCGGTGCTTAGATAATTCTGGCAGAAGGAGATGCACTCGTAGGTTAGAAAGCCCTTGGCCATGCTTGCGTCTGGACGGGACCTGTTGCGAACGTATCCTTTCATAACACCGTTCTGCCTTTCGAACGACATCATGTAGTGCAGGAACGTCGTCCCGAGCTGCATGATGTCATCAACGACATGGAGAAGGAGATGCACGCAGATATCAAAGAATGCGGGCGGGAAGTAAATCTCGAGCTCGCATAGTATCACCACAATCTCTTCCTATAGCCTGTGGAGCTGCCTCACGCCGATCGATTTCCTGTTGATGACGTCAAAAAGTTGCAAAGGCCAAACAGCGTATCACGGACGTGCTCGTCCATTATCCCTCGGATCGCAACGGGAAGTATCTGCATCATCAGCACGTGACAATCGTGAGACTTCATCCCACTGAACCTCTTCTTCTTTGCGTCCAGATATCTGCTTATCTTCCCCGCGTAACCATGAGGAAATTTGACTCCTAGGAGGCACCTGAAAAACTGCTCGAGCTCCTCCGGACTCATAGTGAAGCAGGCAGCGGGAAGCACCACCGCGTTCTTCTTTACCCTTTTGCGGCGACCTTGAGTCCCTTCCGTCTGATCATCATCATCATCATCACTATCGGGGGCCTGAAGATCTTTCTTGATGCCAAGCCATTTCAGATCGTATCTTGCTTTTGTCCCATCCTTGGTCTTATCCGACATGTTGGAAAGAGTGGCAAGAAGACTCTCGGTAACATTCTTCGTAATGTGCATTACATCGAGGCTATGGGGCGTGTGGAGGACCTTCCAGTCCGCCAAGTCGTGGAAAACAGACCTCGCTTTCCATACACCCAGCAGCGGATCTACCCTCGGTCGCTTCTTTCCCGGCGCAGGGCACTCCTCCCAATTTTTCAAAAGCTTGTCGATTTCTGTGCCGCTCCTCGGGCGCGGGGCTCTTTCGAGCTCGTCCTGACCATCGAACAAATCACCGCATTTTCTCCACGGGCGATCCATGCGAAGCCACCTTCGAGCCCCTGGGAACACGGTTTTCGAAGACCCGGGATCCCTTGGTAGCTGGAGATGCGGGGTCTCATCCATGCACTTGACACATGCGCAGAATCCGTGGCCCACCTGGGCCGATACATATGAGTATCCAGGATAGTCCTGCACCGTCGTGAGCAACGCGGCTCTCATATCGAAATAATCTTTAGTGTAGGCGTCCCACGTACGGGCTGGCGTCTCCCACAACATGGCTAACTCCTCTTTCAACAGCTCGAGATACAGATGTATGTCGATACCTGGTTGTTTCGGCCCCTGAATGAGAATACTCATGTGTATGTACTTTTGCTTTGTGCACAGCCACGGGGGAAGGTTGTAAGGCCATACAAACATGGGCCAGGTGCTATGTGTGCTACTCTGGTTGCCGAACGGATTTAGTCCATCGGTGCTCATACCCAGCCTGACGTTCCTTGTGTCGCCCTCAAAATTTTCGAAGGCGATGTCCAATGCTTCCCACTGGCTAGTGTCTGAAGGGTGTGTTAGGATCCTGCCCTTCTCCGGATCTTCTTCGGGCTTCTCCCTTTCTGCGTGCCATTGCATGAGCTTTGCTTCCTTAGGGTCCACAAAATACCGCTGCAGACGGGGAGTGATAGGAAAGTACCATACCACTTTTCGAGGGTTTTTCTTGTTCCCACTCTTATACCGTCCGTGGCCGCACACCGGACATGTGGTCATGTCCTTGTAATCGCCCCGATAAATTATGCAATCATTGATGAAGGCGTGGTATTTGACGTGCGGTAGGTCAAGAGGGCACACGACTTTCTTGGCCTCCTCGATACTGCAAGGCCGAAGTTAGCTGGGTCTGCGTGTTCGCACCACCACCATGTACTCCTTCGTCATGATGATCTTGTCCGCCGGCATCTCCTTCGTCATGATGATCTTGTCCGCCGGCATCTCCTTCGTCATGATGATCTTGTCCGTCGGCATCTCCTTCGTCATGATAATCTTGTCCGTCTTGATCCAGCATGAAACCGCGCCTGAGCAGGTGAACCTCCAATTGTCCAGAATCAGGGTCGATCCATCTCACGAGTTTGCATTTTTGACATGGACATCTTATCTGGCGCATGTTGCACCGAATCATGTCCGCCTTCGCTTCTTCCTTGTATCTACTGATTCGAACGGAGCTCATCATGATGACCATGGTTGACTACACGGTATACATAGATCAGAAACGAGAGTATGTTAATTAGAACCCCAACATGCACACACAGACACACACATGCATGGTCGCCGAAAAAATTCGGCATGACCTCTCCTAAAAGTATGACATATGGGTAGTGCAAAAATTTGCCGAAATGGAAATTAATCAACATTTCGGCAAACATCCATGCACCACACCGGCGCAAGCAACAACAAAAAGTTTCTTCTGGCCCAATTCATGCACAACACACAAGCTTCATGTATAAACATCGTCATGCCATCGTGCAAACTTCACCTACAACAAATTACATCCACACACTGCCGGCCACACAAAACATGCATATGCATGTCCATCCAACTTTCCTCACCTAGTAGATTCGTTACCGAGACGTGACCGCGATCGATGAGAGAGTGTGTGGTGTTGGAGAGAAAATAGTGGAGAAAAAGAGATGTGGGAGAGAGGAGGAGAGTATATATGGAGAGCCTCCCCCGGCCCTCACCAATTATCTATCAACCAAAGTAGGTTTAACTACAAAAAATGGAGAAAAGTATGGGCAAAATGGGATGGGAGGGAGAAGGAAGACGAGCTCGGTGGAGGAGGGAAGAAGAACCAAATGGGTAGGGGAAAGGGGGCTGCCCTCTTTTTGTACTTCTGGAAAAGCTATTCTGTGGCGCATGTTCTGTGGCGCATGTGGGCCCATGCGCCACAGAAAGCTCCTTTTCTGTGGCGCATGTAGGTCCATGCGCCACAGAAACATCAGCCAGCCAATCATTGGTGGGGGCCCCACCATATTTCTGTGGCACATGCAATCTGATGCGCCACAGAAACGTCCCTTTCTGTGGCGCGTCTGATCCCAAGCGCCACAGAAAAGACCCCGGAGTTTGAAATCCAATCATTGGTGGTGGGCCCCACTTTATTTCTGTGGCGCACCGTGCTGCGTGCGCCACAGAAAGCAGACATTCAGTGGCACATGGGTCATCCATGCGCCACAGAATGTGGACACTTTCTGTGGCGCATGTCCTGGGGTGCGCCACAGAAACATTTTTGTGGCGCATGGTCAAAATGGTGCGCCACAAAATGTGGTTCCACAGAAAGCTGTTTTCCTACTAGTGCACCTGTCAAGCCGGGATGAGTCCACGCAACTTATTCGATCAAGACAGAGCCCATATGACCAATGGCTGCACTGGAAGCAATCTTCACTTGGAGTAACTTCAAATCCCTTTGTCCCTGGGTGGCTATCCACAAGTGCATGTACTCAGGTTCACTCATCTAAATGAGCCTGGGTCTAACCCAGGTGCACTCACTTAAATGATCCTGAGCAGCCACTCAACTTCAACCTCCATCCACATGCCACATCCACCCAGGTGTTTCATTAACTTAGTAGAAATTAGCTTTTCATAAAAACAACTTTTTGCATGGCAACAATATTTCTACTAAGTTATAATAGGATTCTAGACCAACTAGTATAGGGGTGCTACTCTAAACACTTTTAACATAGCAATACTAATAACATCTACACACATGCTTAAGGAAAATACACTAATCATGCATAGACAAAATAGTAGGAATTTCATGAATGTGCCACTTGCCTTGGCAGCAAGAAGAGCAGGTGTAGCAGCTGCAAAAGTCCTCGGTTCCCTCCGAATAGTCTAACAAATAAAACAAGCCACACATAAACATACAAACAAAACAACAATACAATAAAATATGCTATGCATGAAATGCAATTTAAAACACAAGAAAAATATTACACTAACTTTTCTGGTTTAGGAAAAACATGCATGAAGTCAAAATGCAATTAAAACAATTTTTAATAAAACAACTAAACAAAACAAATCCCAAAAAGGAAATAAACACAAAATATATACTACTGTTAAATAAAATAATTTACAAAACTAGGGGAGGGGTCTCTCTGGCCAGGGGCAATTATTTATGACATTTTGCAAAAAGAAACATATTAAAAATAGTTTGTAGGATTTAAACTATACCAAAAATACTAAAATTAAGCCATTTGATTTTTAAATCATCAAAATAATGCTTAAAAATATTTTATAACAGAGGAATAAAATTACACATATTCTAAGGTTTCTAAAACTATTTTATATGAAATTTTTGGACTTATAGATTTAAAGATATGCCAAAATTATTCAAATCACTCATTTGAAATTTGAATAATTTAAAATAAGGAAAAACAGAAAACTAACAGTGCCAAAACATTCTACAAGTCCAGAGCTTTTCAAAAATATAAAGTTTGTAAAATTTGGCCATACCAATAAAAAGATATAAAAGATCTAAGATCCAGGGGCTTTTCTGCAAAACTGCCAATTAAACTAATTCGGAAAATTCACAGAAATTCATATTCCACGTGGATCTGACGTGGTGCTGATTGGGCGCTGACTGGACGCTGACATGGCTGCTTCTAATTGGCTGGTACCGGTTCGGTAAGTGATCTAATCCTAGCCATCGGATCTAGATCTAACGGTCCAGATCTGTTTGACCAAAACCGAGCGGCGCGACCTGCCGGAGTTGCTCCGGTGACCTAAAACTGCGGCGGCGCCATGGCTGGCATGCATGCGCTCGACGGTACAGGGGGTTTTGGGCTACGGCGTGGATACCTGGCGACAGGAGAGGGCGAGGCGAGGCCGAAGGCGTGGTCGAGGATGACGGGGACGTTCTGGTTCACCGGGGATCCCTCACCGGAGTCGATGGGGCGGCGGCAAGCTTCGGTCGATCATGGCCTCGTCGACCTGGTGCACACAAAAAAACAACACCGGGTCACGAAGATGCGCACGGCAAAATGAGAGAGAAAGAGACAGGAGGGAGGGCTCGGGGTCGTCGGCATCCACCAGAAAAGAAGCTTCTCGCCGGCTGCAGAGGCGGAGCTTCGAGCTCAATTCCGAGCAGCCTGGGGGGCTCTCGGAGAGGGTTTTCTGGGGAGAAGAGAGAGGAGGCGCAGGGGATTATGTAGGCGCGGACGAGAGGCAGATATCGTGGCTTTGATGGCCGAATTGAAGAAGGAAACGGTGGCTGTTTCCTGCCATTGTTGCGCGCATGATTTGGGGAAGGAGACGTTGAAGACGACGGTGACGTGGCCCTGACAGGTGGGACCCACATGTCAGTGAGAGAAAAAGAAAAGAAAAGAGAGAGAGAGGGCGCGGGCTGCTTGCTGGGCTGGGCTGCGCTGCTGGCTCGGCTGGCGGCCTTTTTTTTCTTTTCCTTTTCTATTTTCTAAAAACTTTTATAACTTTTGAAATAAACATCCAAATGGATTCAAACAAATTTGTAAAAGTAATCTTTTTCCTTATAAACTATTTGGGAACACTTTTGCAACATTTTAAAATACCAAAGGTCCTTGGGTATTAATAAACCCATGTTTTTAAAGAAAGATAGTTTTATTTCTTTTGGAACTTTTGAAAAATAGGATGCAAATGCAATAATGCAAGAATGATGCATGCTTTTAAATTTTCAAATCAAAATATATATAGTTTTCAAAAAGTTTTTGATTTTTCTGAATTTTCAACATTTTGAAAATCTTGGAATGTTACAAGTACCGAGCGCCCGGTAGTACCGAGCTACTACCGAGCAAGTACCGAGAAAAATACCACCAGTACAGAAGGTTCTGAGCGAGGAGCGGTACTGGCTCCAGTACTGAGCCGGTAGTACCGACAGCTCGGTAGTACCGGACAGGACGTCCCAGTAGTACCGAGCACCCGGTAGTACCGACCTACTACCGGGCCACTTCCGACCAAAAGCGAGCAGACACCAGAAGCACCCTGGAGCACACAGTACTGGCTGCGGTACTGAGCCGGTAGTACTGACCTCACGGTAGTACCGGCCCAGCCCCAGTAGTACCGCAATAAGCAGAAAAACCAGCACTTCTTCGTTTTTGGATCAAAACCTGTGCACGCAAAGTAGATATTTTCCTGCACACTTTTAGCACACACATTAGTCCTCTAATTGTGTTGTCAACAAACATCAAAACACATTATGGAATGGAGATGCTCTTTCAGCATCGTCGACCAAATCAATGATCTTGCTCGCAAAGGCTCAAAAGATGGGTTGTTGAAGACGACACAGTCGCTGACGATGCGCATGGAGCCAGCAAACAAACAACAACAAGAACCCACATGCTTCTCGACAACGCTAAACCAAGCATTAGCATGACGGGGTTGAAGTCAGAGGACTTTTATTCGACACCGTCATCACTATTTGGGCAACGTTGTCGCGACGCGTGACACCAAAACCAAACCCTGCATCGGATGATAGAATGATATAATCATATGACACCCTAGTGACACTGGAACGGTCGCTAAAGGCGGAGGGGAGCTGACACAGACGACTAGGTTCTTTTTTTGGGGGGGGGGGGGATGTATGTTGCCAGAATGATACTAACACATATGACACCCTAGTTCTAAGACCAAATACGTAATGAGGACACATTTTTTAGGTATGACATGTAGGTGTATGTCTGTATGCTGCAAATATATATATCTTATAAAGTAAAACTCCACTAACATGTATTAATATGTATTAATGATAGTCTATCTCGGTATCTAAGGCATCCCCATCACCCATTATTTTAACCATCCAATTTTCCACGTCATTCCAACTGGCATTTATTAATAATACTTTATCACTACATTTAAATTATCCACATCATCCATTCTTTTTCCATCTAATTGTCCATGTCACCATTTTTTAGACCACCGATTGATGAGATCACGTAATCTTGTTTATGCTAGTACATAACTAAATCCCTTACCGTGTACTTCAACCGTGTAGACACCTCCATATAGTGCTATAATGTTGTCTCTCCCAACGGTACACATGATGTGTTGTTTGATTTTTTTTTCATTCTTTGTTTGTTTTAATCACCTCAGATATGTCGACTAAAGTCTGACATATTACGTATATATGGATAGTATTTGTGTCCACTGAGTAAAAGTATGATTTACAGGATGCAGGAAGAGCTTCACACTTTCGTAGTATCCATTCTTTTTTCACGAAAATGCAAAAAGACAATGTGTTTCGATCAAGGTTCAAATAAGCATTAGGCGCTTAGCGAGCGGTAGGCCTCCGCTTAGTGCAATTACTTCTTAAATGGCGTCTAGGGGCGCTTAACCGTACTGTACGGACATAGCAGGAGGGGCAGCTGATTGCATTTTTCAGAGCATTTAGGCTATAATCTTCCTGCAATATCAGCCTAGTAGTGCCCATATGAAACACTAGCTTGCCCTGCCCAATCTGAAAACCATCTATATCTTCTGGGTTTGGTCGTCCATCTACTCTATTTCTTTTTCTCACATGTTCCCTTCCACGCACCAATCGTGCAGCCTCTCTCCCCTCTCTCTGTCTTAAGCAGCAAAGCATTATCTGGCTTGACTGCATAAGGGGAAGATGAGCTCATGTGGAGAAAGAGAAGCAGATCCGTCGGCGAGCTTGGGGAACGTCGGAAGGGAAAGGCAGCAAGGTCAGGTAAGGGCTGTCGAGGGAGGCGGCGAGGTTAGGAAAGGGCCACTAGTAGATTCCCAGCGGTTTCCAGGTCAAAAAGAAAAAAAAACACTAACTTAACTCAGACGCACCTTGGAGCGTTCCCCTCTCCCGTCTACAGTACCAGAGGGGCGATCTTTGGATTCGACAGCTCGCGCCACCGCCTCGCCGTAGATCCGCTCGATTCCTCGGCCTCCGGCGCCGCTCCGGCGGCGGGAGGTCGGGGAATCGGCGGATCCGTGTACATAGGTTAGTAGGTGTGAGTTGTGTTGCTGCCGGCGTCGCCATGGAGGAGGCGGCGGCTCCGGTGGTTCTTTTGCAGGTGGAGGCCTTCTTCCGCGGCGTCGACGTTCCTCGGAGCTCTGGCGTCGTTCCTCCGCTGCTCCTGTGCTCGCGGCTCTGCGGACCTGCGGTGTACAGGCTCCCCTTCGCCGGATGCCGCGGGACGGCGGCTTCGGCGTCGACGACTACTATACAGGTGGCTGGCGAAGACCGGTTCGACGACGGCGACGTCTACAGGTGTAGGTCCTCCGGGGCCGACGATCGGCGACTTCCCGCACGTTCGGGGATGCTCTCGATCCAAGGTTTGGAGAGCAAGAGCGGCGGCGCGCCACCGACGGCGCCGTGGATGAAGACGGAGTCGATTTACGGGAGGGTTTGGACTGTAATTTCAATCTTTTCGAGGACCTTTCTGTAATTGCTGGTTTTCAATCAGCCCCTTGTATTCGCAAAAAAAAAAAAAAAAAAAAAAAAAAACACCAGAGATTCGCTGCTGGCAGAAGTCCAGCGCTTGACGCTTAAGAGCGCCTGAGCGTACACTTTTTTGAATATTGGTTTCGATGTATTGATAGAAAAAAAAATTATATACGAGGGCTACTTTGATTCATAGGATAGAAAAATTTTAGTAATAGGAAACCCATAGGATTAAAATGTCAAGTCTAGCTTTTTTAGGGAAAGTCATCATGGTGGATTATATTAATTCGGAATTATAGATACAAAAACACCAACAAGAAAATCGGGTTCCTCTTGCCACACAATCGACAGAGGTCCTTTTTTTTTTATGACAGAGAAAAAGTAAAAGAATTATAAAAAGAGGTTGGAACGAATGGTAGATTTGCTATGGGATATAGTAAAATGATTGCTATGTGAAAAATTCCTATAGGAATCAATCCTATGAATCAAAAGAATAATGTAGAAAAAATTTCTAAGGATAAAATCATTCAAAAATCCTATGAAGTTCCTAAAAAAAAGGAGCTCTAAGTCCGCAGCATCCATTCATTGGCTGTTCCAAAAAGAAAAATGAGCGGCATCCAACCTTTCGCCTGCCGATTGCACGAAGCAGTTGACAAAGATACAAAACACAAGTTATGCATGTGGGCATGTGCAACGCTTTTCGCAATGATACATTGCAGACAGCAAGAAATAGAGTAAGAACGGGCAACCTAATACCATAACCGACAGATATAATTGTCGTTTGTCCAACAGGTAATAGCATTCTTGTCAAAAAAAAAAAAACAGGTAATTGCATACCGGAGTGAAACAGAACCAATGTTCTGATCACTTGACGACTGAACGGCAAGCAAGCACAATCTCAAAATGAGAACGAAAATTAAGGTTTCTGAAATCATAAGACACATATGCTACTGAATTATCCAGGTAGTTGACTCAATCTGAGAACTTCTCTGAAACTCTCGTGTTACTTCAGGCTGTAATATTTTTCGAGAACTTTGAGGCTGTAAGATAAAGTTCCATCTCGTTTAAAGTTTCCACAAGCAATAAACCCTGATGCAGTCACTTGCTCCAAGCAATATCATCCACGTAACAACTTCATACCAATCAGTCCCAGTTTCATCAATATCACCTGCACATAAACAAGGGCTATCCGATAAAAAAAACATCCAAATCCACACAGTTCTCTTCTCTTCGGAAGAAGTTATTAGAAAACAAACTATTAGCGCCTTTAACAAATCCATTGGAGAGTTACCTTCATGATATAGTGCTCTCTGCTTATATTTCAGTTGCAATCTCATAATGTTCTTTTCCATGCAGTGCCGAGCCAGCCATGTCCTGGTGCCAAAGCAGTCCTGCGAAAACAAGCAATTACAGCGACGATTTTACCACATCAAGAACCTACGTGTATCATGTATGGACATGAAAATACCATTGTAAACACATACCGTGAGCTCGGGCAGAGGCATATGTGTGCGCCAGTAGATAAGCATGGTAGTACGTCCAACCTGTTGTGCTGTCCGGTTCTGAAGGAGCTTTTGCAGGAGTAGAGGTGTCCTTCGCGAAAGCTTTCTGCAAAAGCAAGCAAACTTTGTAATGGCAGTGCTATGAGTATATGAAATGGCCAAAGTGGAGTAAAGGTTGGTGTTCTTTCTTACATTAATACTCAAGGTAGTAGTAGCATCCCGCAGCTTTCTGCTCAGTGTCCTTCATAGAACCAATCTTGTTAATCCGTGGCCTGTAGGTTGTCGGATCCATCCTAAATGTGACATCTAGATGCTGTGGGGGCAGACAGGGGTTATATTCATTACTTGATCATTTCATGCTCCAAAACATACAGTACCAGTAGTCTTAAGGGAGGGAGGAGGAAGGGTATATCGAACTTACTGACAGAAAACGGTTCATTCCAGAAGCCAGGGATTCTGGTGCACTTGCAGTACAGTCAACTGAAGGTTTTCCCTCAAATACTAGAACCTTGTCGGCAAGGTAGGCTGCCATTATGAAATCATGCTCGACGATGAAAGCTGTTTTCTTTTGGTGAAGGATAAACCTTTTTATCACCTTTGCTGCAAGAAGGCGCTGTTCTGAATCGAGATGAGAACTTGGTTCATCTATGAGGTAAATATCAGCTGGCTGTGGACAAAAAAGTAGGAATTGGTAAAGAAGACGATGCTTAGTGGAATCGATCATTAAATGAAAAATGAAGCACGTACTGAAATATGTTACTGTTTAATAATTAATACACCTTTGTCTCTGCAAATATGTTTTTCATTAAAATGGATATCTTAAGCTACAAACGTAGATCCATGAACGATGAGCAATTGATGGAAAACCTCTGGAGAATACCACTCTATGCATTTTCATGTTTGACCATCGCTGCAGGGCTATATATATCTTTTCTAGTGTTTCCTTGGGGAAGTTGTAATAATAGCTGTTCAGTTTCAATTTTTTCTGCTTGCAAAACATCATGCCATTCTAATAAGAATTCAAAACAAGCATGCCTCACATATATGCTTGACAACAGTATGTTTCAGTAGTTTTGTGCTTTTGAAAGTCATAGTACTACCATAACTCATTCAAATTAATCAAGAAAAGGAGACAAGAAAAGCTAATCAGAGCAATCCACCAAAAATCAATCTTACATGACAGGCAGGCAAATTTACATGTCATCTCATTTTTTGGCTAAATATAAAAAATCGATTGCCTAAGAGGAAATGTCAACTTTATTAAAAGATGAAATAGGCACCCAACTAGGCTGCGATGGTAACTAAATCACCAGATATTTGACCAGTATGAGTTGACCGTGCATCACACATGCATATTTTATCAAATCGAGTGATTTTGCTTCTAAAGTTACAAATATTAAACCAAAGAAAAAGGTACAATTGGTACTCCTATCCAACAGTACTAACAGGTAATTTTCATGTTCGAAGCATATGGAAAAGCGTGTGCATGCAGAAAAGATAGATTGGTGCAACTGATAACTGAGGCGAAAAGATAAGAGTCGGGTTCTGGAAGATTGCAGAAGGCAGGCCCCAGCATTGGAATTGAGGTTTCATGAACACATTTTTTTTTCTATGAGTTACACAACATGAAAACACATGATTTGCAGCAATAATATCTTCAATCTCTGAAGATGTTAATTCTAATATGACTTCTCTTCCAGCAATAATATCTTATGGGAAAGAACTGCAGGGGGGAGTGTACGTAAACCTACCTTTCCGAGACAAACACAGAGTTTGACCCTTTGCAGCTCACCACCGAAATATTTGCAACCTGCCTGTCCATGAGTTCCTCAATTTTCAGTGGTTTCATGACATCAGATTTGAACTGAGCTTGTGTGCATGATCCAGGTATTTTCTCGTCTAGAAGGCCCCTCACTGTAGAGCTATATTTAGAGACCAATTCCTGACGCTTGTATGAAACAGTATATGCGGGCATGTCAACTTGCTCATCACTTACTTTGTCTGGTTTCATTTCCCCTGCCTGATAATAAAAACAGAAAAGATAACTGATGAGAGTAATAAGAAAATTAGACCTCTAGGTGGCTGCCAAGCATATTTGAGGGGAATAGGTTATACCAGCATACGAATAAATGTTGTTTTCCCGGTGCCATTCTCACCAAGCATCACAATTATCTGGGAATCATTAAAGCTGCCTTCGGTGACTGACAGCTTGAAGCCCCGAACTGTTTTCACCATGGTAGGATACTTGTAGCATTGGTAAGTCTGTCCCTCTATGATCTCCTCAGTAGACTCAGTAACCTAAGCAGGAAAACAGCATTGCCTTAGATACAGAGCATTTATCAAGTACAAAATTGGGGCTCAAAAGAGGAAGTGTTTGGGACTTACTCTAAATGTGAGTTTCTCCTCACGGAAACGCATATTTTCTGTCGGGATAAAGCCATTTAGGAAATGGTTAATTCCTTCTCTGACCGAAGAGGGTAAAGTAACAACACCATATGCTCCTGGAGTTCCATAAAGACAGCATATGTAGTCTGATAAGTAGTCAAGAATGCTAAGATCATGCTCCACAACAATTACGTAGCTGCAAAATACAAGAAAACTCTCTCAGCTGCAGAATGCATAAATCAAATGTTAGAAATGTATTATATTTTGTGAGATGAATGTCCTCTTTACTTTTTGGGTTGTACCAAGGAACGGATAACTTGTGCAGCTTTCAGCCTTTGTTTCACATCAAGATAGCAGGATGGCTCATCAAATATATAAACATCTGCTTCCTTCATAGCACGAGCAGCAATTGCAAATCTCTGGAGCTCACCGCCAGATAGTTCTGAGACATCTCGTTCAAGAACTTGATTCAATTCAAGGATATCACATAATATGTCCTTCACTTGTCTCTCGTCTGCCGCATTGAGATAGTCCCCAACCTTCCCTTTAACAGATTTTCGAATATTATCAACGTACTGAGGTTTCATAGTTACCTGAAACCAAGCATCATAGACCATTAGAGAGAAAACATAACACACCTTCATATGAAGATTACAATATACAACTACCAATAAGCTGCAATAGACAAAAAAAGAAGCATGCAATGTCCTTGAATTTCGAACGGCTAATATATGGGCAACTATGCTAATACTATATCCCAAAATTATGTTTAGAAAAAATATTTGGGGTTCACTGCGGAGAAAATATTAATCATGATTATCTGATCACTTCATTTGGCGGGTGTGTTGGCCAATAAAAAAAGACTATAATGAAGACTAGAAATGAACAGGCATGAGTCAGTTATCCTAAAATTGAGAACTCTCCTAGAGTCGAGGCTGATAGCCCAGCTTCAAGACTCACTTATACCTTGAGTAACTGTTATCCCTCACATAAAACATATCATATATTCTAGAACAATCAGTTACATAAGCATATCTCCTATATTCTCTTAAGATCATCTACGCACAATTCATTCGAAATAAAACCAAAAAAAGTATGGTAGAAACGAAATCTTGGTGTTAGTCAAATCAATAAGTTTCTTACGATGAAATATTGACAATGGGAAAGTAATAATGTGGACATTCAAGACAACATAGTACACTGGCAATTAATATTAACATAGTACAATGGCAAGTGATATTATTTTTATAAGCTGCATTAATCAATTATAGTAGGAGTACCTTCATTTTGTCTTCCAGTAGACGAGTGAAGTATTTGTGAAGTCCAGATCCACGAAAATACTTCAAAATTTCATCCGCACTTGGGGTATCCTGCAAAGGTTGTGAACATTATCATAACATATATGTTATTGGCACAATAATGGATAACAAACATAACTTGGTGTCCCTTACTGTGGAGTTACCCAAGTTGGGTTTAAAAATCCCAGCCAATATTTGAAGTGCAGTTGATTTCCCAATACCATTTGTCACCACCAAGCCCAAAACTTGCCCAGGTCTTGGAACAGGAAGCCTACAAAAGATAATGAAGATAGGTATATATGTCAGTAGGTACCAACAACAGCTCAGGTAGACAACAGTCAGTAGCTACACCTACAATAGTGGCAAAAGAAAACTCTTAACATAACTTAAGAACATTACGGGGGATTGAATATCACAGACATGAGGAATATTTGTGTACCTGTGAAGCTTGAAGGAATTTGGTCCATACCGATGTGTTGTCTCCTTGTCAAGACTACTTGGCAAGTTGATAATTTGGATAGCATTAAAGGGGCATACCTGCATGAGCAACAACAAGAGAGAAGGTTACTAAGACCATTGCACATTAGGACAGATCATACCCAGAGATAACCTCAGAAGGAAAAGTAATCAGACCTTCACACAAATAGCGCATCCAATGCATAGATCCTCTGAAATTAGAGATACTTTAGACGATGGAGTAACTTCTATGCAGTGGCGCCCTGTAAATGTGTGTCAAGAATCAATAGTCACTCTATAACATAGACACGGGCAAACTGAAGTGATCACTCTGTTACATACATACTCGGTCTCTAATTAGTGCCAGTTGGTAAGTGGAAGTTTCAACCAAATTATAAATTTATAAATTGTTCTCGTATTAACAATAATGGAGAAAAAACTTTGTGTAACTATTTTAATAGTCAGTATAGGATCATGAAAATTTGACAATGAAACAGGCATGGAGTGGGGAGGTTATATTTGGTTAATTCCTTAATGGTCCAGTTGGCCAATTGGAGGGGGTGAAGAGCCTTTCAACGATTTTTTCGAACAGTCCCCTTTCAAGAACACAAAATGTTTAACCGATTGAATACCAAACACATAATGTTCGATAATGGATATGGTCTACGAGGCGACCCCTGTCCTTCGTCTTGGGCTTATGCTGGCAGAGACGTAAACCCTAAAGAAATTTGGAGTAACAAAATCTCCTAATCATGCAATAATCCACAACTGCTAGGAGGCAGCATGCCCGTACATACCGGTGGCGTTGACGGGCAGCGCTTGCGGCACTGCTGGCCGCACTTGCTGGGCCGGCACCGGTCCTCCGCCACCACCGCGATCCGGCTCGACCGCCCCGACATCGTACGTCGTCTTCACCGGCAAGCCGCGCGCCACAAACTCTGCTCGATTTACCGGCGGAATTCGAGGATCCGCCCGTTCGGAACGAAATCGCGACCTGGTGGGGGAGGGGAATCGGACTGCGCGATGGCGTGAGGACCGTCCGGTGGCTGATGGCGGCGAAATTTTGTACGGAAACGGCTGCGCTAGTGCCGTGGATTCCAAGTTTGATTCGCCCACGGAATAGGTCAGCCCGTTCATCTGCCGCTCAGGTCGAAAGGTTTGCCGCGATAATTGGGTGGTGGGCCAGCCCAGCCCACATCGCGTTTCTTTTTACCTATTCTTTCCACCTCCAACTCTCCAAGCTATGCCTCAGTTTATTTAGCAGAACAGAAACATCTTTGACATTCGCTATTGTGTATTTTGCGCCAAGTTTAACCCATCTTTTCTTTGCTGATGATTCGTTGCTTCTTTTGAGAACACGACGTGAGGAAGCTTTGGCACTAAAGGAAATGTTGCTGTTATATGAAAATTGTTCAGGACAGTGTATTAATATGGAGAAGTCATCCTTGATGTTTAGTGCAAATGCAAAACAAAATCAGAGAGATATGATCAAAGCTGAATTAGGCATTGTAAGTGAACATTGGAATGAGAAGTATTTAGGAATGCCGGTTTATATCCGTAGGTCCAAAAAGAAGGCGTTTGCATACATTAAGGATACAATCTGGAAGGCTATACAGGGATGGAAGGAGAAGCTTTTATCAAAGGCAAGGAAAGAGATTTTAATCAAAGCCGTCGCTCAAGCTATTCCAACCTTTCTCATGTCATGTTTTTATCTCACTAAAGGTTTCTGTGATGAGCTGAGTGCAATGATAGCTAAGTTTTGGTGGAGCCAGCAGGAGAAGGAGAATAAAATTCATTGGATAAGTTGGAGGACGCTCATCAAACCAAAAGGTAGAGGGGGTTTGGGCTTTCGGGACATACATAATTTCAATATTGCTATGCTGTCTAGACAGGTGTGGCGGCTTGTCCAAAATCCTGATAGCATGTGTGCAAAGATTTTAAAAACCAAGTATTTCCCGGAGTGTCATATCCTGTATGCTAAACCGATTGGAAACATGTCGTATACTTGGCGTAGTATCTTACATGGAGTAGAGATCATTAATAAGGGTGCTATCTGGAGAATAGGAGATGGAGAACAAGTTAACATTTGGACAGATGCTTGGATTCAGAGAGCCTGGTCAAGGAAGATTTTGATGCCGCGCGGGGATAGTATTCTGAGTAAAGTATCGGATCTGATTAATCCAATTACCGGGCAGTGGGATCAGCAGTTGGTTATAGAAACTTTTTCAGTTCAAGAAGCAGAATTGATCTTGAACTTGCCTTTGCGTGAAGGGGCAGTGGGTTTTATTGCATGGCATTTTGATCCTAGAGGAATACATTCTGTTAGAAACGCATATAAGTTATTGACAGAATTGCAGGTCCAAGAGAACGGTTTGGATGCTACTATGAGTGTGCAACAACCTGAAATTCTTGGTGGGAGAGGCTCAAAGAAGTGGTGGAGAGTATGGAAGCTAGAATGCCCAAACAAAATTAAGCATTTCTGGTGGCCATGTGCACACAATTCTTTAGCATTGAGGAGTAACCTAATGCGACGGGAGTGAAGATTGAGAATCCAAATTGCCTATTCTGTAACCGTGTCCAGGAGGATGGCTGCCATCTTTTTGTCAAATGCAAGGAAGTGAAACAGTTGTGGCGTTCCTTGGGATATGAAGGTCTCAGATTGAAGCTTGAAGGATGCGAGAGTGTTGAAAGATCTATGTATTTAATTTGGGATTTGCCAACTAATCAGCGGTTGCAAATAATCACTATGTGGTGGCTATGGTGGTGTCGGAGAATGACTCCCACGAAACAGGGATAGTCAAGCTCACGAAGAGAGTTCGTGTAAGGGGCTGAACACGTTGGTCAAACAACCTCAACCTGCACGGCGACGGTGCTCGTCGAGCAAGTGGAGGGACATCACGACAGAGATGAACACCAGCCCGTACCCAGGTTCACGGCCCTCGTGTGGAGGTAACACCGCTACTCCTGCTTGTCTGTATTGCACTGCTTGTAGAGGTTACAGTACAATGAGCTTGCCGAGGGCTCTCTTTTGGCAATGGTGTACACAAGGAAGGGAAGCATGGTCTTCTTCTTCCTTGCGCGTAAGTGGCTATGCTGGAATGAGAATGCGATCTTTGCTACGGTGCTGCTCGTCCTCCTTTTATAGGCGCCCCGTGCTCCCTCCCTGCGCTTGCACTATGGTAGGGCTGTCACGTGGCGCAGAAGGTAGAGCGCGGTGCACCGCAGCCCGGTTGTCCATGGACGCGGTCCATGGGCGTAAAGCTGACTCCTGTAGCAGAGTAACCACCGTCCATGCAGGACGGCCAGCTGGGGCCGCAGAGGAACGTGGGGGTGCCCACGGTGACGTTGGCCGTGGAGTGTAGCGCCGGCCGGTCCCCTTATCACCAAAGAGGAAACCCTTGTAGTCCGGTGCGGATGGCACAGCTTTGTTGACCCCTTTAATCACCAAAATGGCAACTGCGGCGTCGTCGTCACCGCGCGCAGGGGCGCGCGTCACTCTGCGGCCGCTGCAGAGCCCATGTGCGCTCTGCAGAGGTTGCTTTGCAGCGAAGCGATCTCCACGAGGGCTTGGGTGCCCTGTAGAGAATTCGGCGTTGACCTCTCCCAGGGGAGATTTCCTTGAAGAGGGGGCAGCAGTGGAGAGGGCCTCCACAGGCCTCTGCTGCCTCAAAAGCCCTCGCGAGGCAATCGCCTCGTGAGGCTCTCCAAGCCGTAGGCTTGGTCCTTAGCGAAAATTGCCATCAAGTGTCGAGGGCCGTAGAGGACAGGCCCAGCACACCCTGGATTTCACTGGGCCGACAGTAGCCCCCGGGCCCATGATGGGCACGATGTAGTCCAATGGACGCAGGCGAATCGTCATGGGCCCAAAGTGTCCGGCCGGCCTGAGACACGTGTAGGGCAGTTACGCCGCGACGACACGTTCTCCTCGGAGATGATGGGCGTAGTGGGGGGCCCACCACGTCTCGGTAACTGCTCTGAGGGGAATAAAGCCTGCAGCGCCGGTTCAGGCAGCAGTTACTGCATCATTTGCGCGCCCGTCTCCTCGCTCTTGACGCCTGCGCTCCTGTGTCTCCGACGCTCTCCTCCTTCACCGAGCTTCTCCGCCGCCCTTCTTTCTTCGACCATGGGTCCCAAGAAGGGCAAGGCGGCAATGGCGAACGTACCGGCCGAGGCGCAGCAGGAGGACGAGTTCGCGCCGGCGCTGGTGGGGACTCGCATCCACACGGCGGAGGCGCTGGACAAGATCCGGCTAATGGCCGCAGGCAAGAACAACGAGCACGGCGCCACTGTTCTCAAGGCGGCGCGCTTTGGCAAGCTCGCGGCGGGGCTGTATCCCATTTTCTTCCAGACCATTTTCGCCGGTTTGGTGCCGCCATTTTCCCCTTTCCTGGAGGAGGTTCTGGCCTTCTATCAGATCCAACTTCTGCATCTGCACCCCAACTCCATCTTGATCCTCGCCATCTTCGCGTATCTTTGCGAGGCGTATTTGGGGGTGATGCCTTCCGTGGCCTTCTTCCGGAGCTTCTACGCGCTCCGCTCCACGGCGCCTGGCGAGCGGTCTGGTTGTGTGTCCTTCCGCATCGCGGATGGGATGGGAGGCATCTACATCCCCATGTCCTGGGACGGCGACAAACCCGTCACACGGGTGACGAAGAAGGTGGACGATTTCCGCCAGCGGTGGTTCCTCGTGGACGCCAAGACGCAGAATTCCTTCTTCGACGTCCCTGAGGCGCCGCCGCTGAAGAACTCGAACTGGTCGAGTGCAACCTTCAGAGCCCGAAGATTGCTGACTTGGTCGCACGCATGAAGCTCGTCCGCGACGCTGGCCTCACGGGGCAGATGATTGCTGAGGACTTCGTGAGGCGCCGTATCGCTCCTCTCCAGAAGCACACAAAGCCGATGTGGATGTATTCAGGCCCGGCGGACGCAATGCGGCTGCACTGCAGCTCCCACCTCCCCGACGTCGTAGCTTCCATAATGGGCATCCTCTTCACCGCCCCGGAGGTTCCTGTGCCGCGCAGTGAGCTCGCGAAGCCACTCCATCAGATTACTCCGAAGAAGCGCCTCGCGATCCTGGAGCTGATGCCGGAGTTCACCCCTCAGGGCCTGGCTGGGGAGGAGAAGAAGGAGGACGCGGCGCCCGTGGTGGAAGAGGACTGGGCCTCGGAGTCACCCGCCGCATCTGACGCCGATCTGGGCGTCACCTGTGGAGGGGCGAATCCCTCGGCAGGGGAGGCGAGCTCTTCGAGACCTGCTCCTCCTGAGGGAGAGTTCTGGAGATTTCGTCCAGCGGGGACGAGGATTTCCTTGTGGCCCCTTCGCGCCAGGTCGCGGAGGGGGAGGAAGACAGCGATGAGGAGGCCGTAGCGGGACGCTGCGATCCCCGCTCCAAGGCTTTTCACGACAGGGCCGCCAAGAGCCCAGTGGGCACCCCTCTCAAGAGGAAAGCTGAGACTGCTCCTGAGGGGCCCGGCTCTGGAGCTGCTTCGTCGAGGTCGTGGCGGTCGTCCACTACGATGTGGGTCGACTCACGCGCCAAGTCATCTGGGTAAGCGTTGGCCCCTGTTTTCGCATCTTTCGAGAGTTTTCTTGCCTCCTCTTGATGGCCTTCATTGTTTGTTTGTTAGGGATCTGGTGACGGCAAAACGCCGGAGGCTCCGCAAGGCCGCGGAGGTCCGGGGCCTGGCCTCGGCAACCGTCGAGGAGCCTGTGGAGCCCTCAGCTGAAGAGGTTGCTAAGCCCGTAGTGACCGAGGCCTCGGAGCCGGTGGCGGAGGAGGCCACGAAGCCTGTGGCGGAGGAAACGTAGGGCATGTGGTGGTTACACCTCTGGCCGGAGCAGCTACTTCGTCTTCTACCGCGGAGGCGCGCCCCGAGGAGGAGGCGGTGGTGCGGACACCAACACCACCACGTCCCGTCACTCCACCAGAGCGGCAAGAGGAGGTCGCCGCGGAGAAAACGGGGAGCGGCTCGCCGGCGAAGGGAGGCGCGACGTTGAGATGGGGGAGAATATTACTCCGCCGCCCCAAGGCACCGACGCCGCGATGGAGGAAAACGTCCCTCCGCCGCCCCCGCCTAACGCAGATGCTGAGGGGGCGGCGGCTTCTTCTGAGGTCGCAGCGGGCTCGGCGGCGGCGGACCCCACGGTGGCTGGGCAATCTTCCCCAGCCCCTGAAGCTCGAGAGGAGGCGCCGGTTGAAGACGACGGTGCTGGAGCCCATGGCCCCAATGACGGAGAGGGCTCGCTTCACAGCCCCCAGGCCAAGGTTGACCCGGGCCCAAGCTTGGAGACTCCCACCCTCGAAACTAGTGCGCACGAGGGAGCCTCCATGTCTCGTAGGAGTTCGCGGCTCTGGTCCTGGGTGGCAAGAGCTGGAGCGGCGCTCGCCGCAGCTCTACCTTCCGCCTGGCGAGGGGTGCACTGGATGGGCTGGAGGCCCAACTCGCTCTCGAGGAGGCCGAGCTCGCCAGAGAGTATGACGAACTTGAGAGGGCATGGACCCGCTTCTTCGAGGTCGTGGAGCAACGCCGCCACGACAACGAGGCCATGCAGGCGCAGCGAGAGGAGGCGCTGCGCTTCGCCAAGGAGGTCCGCGAGAGCGCGGTTCGCGAGGCTCAAGAGACCCTGGAGCCACTCCAGGCAGAGCGCCAGGCCGCTGCAGAAGATCGCGAGGCGGCCGCGGCGGAGCGCCAAGCCGCTGCCTCAGAGCGCGCGACCCTCGAGACCACGCTAGCCGCTCAGCGCCAAGAGCTTGCCGACCGCGAGGGGAAATTTGCTGCGGAGTCGGAGGCTACGCGGAAGTCTTTGGACCAACACCGCGTGTCCTTGGATGCCCGTGAGCAAGTACTGGCGGCGCGCGAAGCGGAGGTGCTCAAACGCGAGGAGCAGCAACTGCAGGCTGACAAGGAGCTGTCCACGCACGCGCAGATCTTGAGGCGCGGGAGGGCAATCTGGCCGAGGCCATAGGCAAGCATGACGAGGAGGTGGCCAGGCACAAAAAGCTTGTAGAGAAGTCCAACCGAAAGCTCGCCGCGAGGAAGGAAGAGGCTGAGAAGGATGCCGCCGCCAAGCAGAAAGAATATCGCTCCGCCGTCGCCGAAGAATATGCCGGGAAGTTCAGGAAGCAGGAGGACCGCTTCAAGAAGAAACGCGCGGATGACAATGCCCGCATTGTTCAACTGGAGCACCAGAACGCCAACCTGAACTCCCAGGTGAGGCGCGCCAGGGACGGTCCGCCGCGCGGAAGAGGCTCGCGAACGTGCAGATCAAGACCTCGCCTCCCTGATGGCTGATATGAGGGAGCTGAACGCGCAGGTGGGCCCTGCTGTGGAGCGTGCTGCAGAGGATGAGCACAGCGTGCAGGCGGCGCGGTCCTGACGCAGCAGCGGGAGCGCGTGTTCAAGTCCTTGGTGACCCGGGGGAACACTCTCGCGGGGCAGCTAGGAGTGGATGCTCCTGTTGTTCCCGTCAATGGGAACGCTGACGCCGCCACATACCTCGCCTACTTCGATCAGCTCTTCACTGTGCTCGAGGGCCCTGTGGCGGAACTTGGCGACGTTGTTGATGAGGAGTGCCGCAAGCTCTTGACCGTGGCGATCGATCGCGTCTCTTCGCCAACCTCCAGCGCCTTCAACCCGGCTTCGATTACGAGTCAGTGACCGAGCCCGTCGAGGGGGACCAAGCCTGGGAGCTCTCCAACTTGGTTCGAGAAGAAGTCAACGATTACGTCGACCGCTTCAAGAGGGTTGAGGCGGAGCAGGCCGCTGAGGAGGATGAAGGCGCCGAAGAAGAGAAGGCTGAAGAGGACGGCGATGGTGAACCCTCTGCCTAGGCCACTCCTGCAACAAGATGCGCTTGGCGCAATTATCTTTGTTTTAAGACTTGTTTTAATTCATGCTGGCTTGTAAGATACTTTGATCGTATGCAAACATGTGTGGTGTGCCCCTCGAAGGGCCTTTTATCCCTGTTCCATGTCTTTCTTCGCTCTACGTCGTCAGGACCCATCTCTTTGCGCTATGACACCGCCGCTGCGGTATGCCGGAGCGTGACTCGGCAAGGCCGGGGGGTGTTTAAGGCTTGGAGAGGTAAGGGCTCTCGAGTCGCGGTGCTCGAGGGCTCCCCTTTGACGCACAAGCAGTCCATGGAGTGTGAGAGAGAAAAAAGCCGCTCGAGGGACGACAGGTGCTCGTGAGAGGGAGAAAAACTCCTGAGGGGCGCGCGCTAGACTTAGCTTGGCGAGACTTTGGCCTCGTAGAGGGCGTTGGCTTCCCTGATGGCGTTGCCCTGATGGTGCGCTCCCCTCTAGGGGTCGGAGCGTGACTTCTCGACCTTGGGGAGGACTCTTGTTCCCTGTATTGGTTAGAGAGGCAAACCCAAAGCAGGCACATGGTAGTAAACACTCATGCGCGCTTATAGGCTTCCTCATGAGTATCTCGCGAAGAGTAAGTACCAAGGTCCTTTGGTGAGGTGGCGTGTTTTGGGAGCAAGCCCATGGGCCAGAGCTCTTTGGGAGGTAACAGGCGTGAGAGCGTGCTCACGTGCTAGAGCTCGGATCCTTTGGATTTTGCGGTGCTGTTGGGGTGCTCTTGAGGCACAGTCACCGTACTCAGCCCCCGCTCGCGAGGTGCGCATGGGGAAGAATATGAGCGCGAAATGAATAAGATGATGAAAAGTAAAAACTCACCACCAAAATATTACATAGCGGCGCCTCAGCGCAATGTTTCATTGAGAAACGAATTGGTTCATTACACTTGGTGTGACCAAGATAAAGTTTTCCATGTCGAGGCATGGGACCACATTCAGTGGCTGAGACTCTTCACGGCCTGCGGCGGCACGTAATCAGGAGAGCTCAGAGGGGCTGGCCCTCGGGAGGAGAAGCTTTTGTGAAGCTTGGAGGTGAAGTTGTGTGCTTCCCTCTAGAGACAAAAAATGTCTGGCGTGACTATGATCACGGGTAGAACTTGCGTAGATGCGCGATGTTCCATGGATTCTTGACCGGAATGCCGTCCTCCGTTTCGAGGCGTACCGCGCCAGGCCTGGCGATGTGTGAGACCCTGTAGGGGCCTTCCCACATTGGCGAGAGCTTGTGGAGACCTTCCCTGGAGAGGATTCTCCTGAGGACGAGGTCGCCTGTCTCGAGAGTGCGCGGACGTATGTGGCGGCTGTGGTAGCGTCGCAGGTCTTGCTGGTACTTGGCTGCCCTGAGGGCGGCACGGCGGCGCAACCCGTCAAGGAGCAGCAGGTCGTCGCTGTGGAGGTCTGCTTGATCGTCCTCGTTGAAGGCAAGGACCCGTGCGGATCCATGCTTGATCTCTGTGGGGAGGACTGCTTCAGCTCCATACACGAGAGCAAATGGCGTCTCACCAGTGGGCTTCGTGGGTTCGTGCGGATGGACCAGAGCACGGACGGGAGTTCGTCTATCCAGCCCTTGCCGTAGCCCTTCAGGCGATTGAAGCTTCTTGTCTTGAGGCCCTTGAGGACCTCAG
>CAMZMU010000013.1:3950651-4081973 GCA_947311845.1 Poa pratensis
AACCGCGAATGGAAAATTAGAGCTCCGCCCGCGAATCTCGACACATCGGAAACGGTTAAATTATCTCAACCGTTTCCATTGTGAAGACATGATATCGGTAACGGTTAAAAATCCAACCCATATGCAAATTAAAGCGGCCCAAACGGCCCATTTAAGATCGATATATATACTTTCAAACCCTACCTCCCTTATCTCCTCTTCATTTTCTCTAAGTCACAGCCGCCGCATAGCCTCCCTGCCTTATCCCCTCTCCATCTCTCACATATCTAGTCTATCCATTAGCCTCCAGCGACGAGGCGGCGCTCGCACCAAGAACGGCGAGCTGGCGAACGGATAAGGGAGGCGGCGCTGAGAACACGCGGCGGCGGCGGCGGCGGCGCTGGACAGGCAGCAGGCGCTGGATTTTTCTTTTCTGTCTGATTGATTTCTTTGGTCTCTCGATCCAATCGTGGTCTATCTTTGTATCCAGATCGATTCCCCGTGGTGCCTTCGCTGCTGCATGTTCAAGCCAGATCGGATCCACAGCTACTACACCAGGTCGTCACCATACCTTCTCCATCAATCGCCACCTAGCTAGACTGTGGGTCTTCCTTCGCCGCCGCACAGTCAAGCGGTTCGGCCGCGCGATGTGGTGCCGCTTGATCTGGTCCGCCCGCCGGCGCTCGCACTTCCGCACCTGCCAGACGTTGGCGGCCTCGCTTGGGCCACGGACGACCGCTCCTCGAGCAGGCCTTCTCCAAGTTCGGCCACATAACCAACTCCATGGTATCCCCTCGTCTGTCCCAACCTCGATTGAGACGTCCACTTCCTCGTCCGTCCCAATCTGAGTTCAAGATCTGACTATTTGCTCCATTTTGTCTGTGCAGATCATCAACGACAAGGAAACTGGCTGTTCCCGTGGGTTCGGCTTCGTCAACTTCTCCTGTGTGAAGTCGATGCGTGACGCCATCGAGGCCATGAACGGCAAGGACCTCGACGGCCACAACATCACCGTCAGTCCGTCAACGAGGCCCATGCCCGCAGATATTGCTGCTAATTGCTTGTAGTTCTTTCAGATTTCTAGTGAGAGGACATTAGCTATATATTGTTTGCATATTTTGAACCGTGTGACTTGTTAAGTTCATAAGTATTTTTATTTGTCTCTTATCTAAGAGGATAATCTTATATGCATTACTGAACATATTTTGTACATCATTGATTACTACCGACTGCTACGGCTAGTAGCGTAGCCTGGTTTTTTTTTTTAATATTCCTGGCGCTCAAAGGAAACGGTTAAAATAATCGTTGCAGATGAACACGTTCACATCAGTATCGGAGCGGGGCAACGAATGCATTCTCCGTCACTAATGAGGGTCTGCCCCGTTGCCATAGTGTCGCTTTGTACTAGTGCTACTTGCATCCTGTCCTGCCTTCGGTGCCTTGGTCCTCCTTTTATAGGCTAAGGGGATCCCACATGGGCACGCGAGGAGCGTCAGGGGTTTTAGGTGGAAAATCCCCCGGTGGTTTTCTACAGGCGACGTGGCCTCGTCTCGTCCAAGTGTTTCCGGTGGTTACGTGCGGTCGTCCATCTTTGGGGAAAGCGGGGCGGACAGAGCCTGACAGCCCCACCGACCACGCCCAAGGCGACGTCACTGGAGGCGCGCCCTTCGTCTTGGCGCCCAAGTCTTCTACAAGCTTCCCGCACGAGCTGGCATGCTTATCCTCTTCGTTGTACGGAGGCTCGAACCCGGGAGAGTGCCTGGACTCCTGCCGGGCACTGGTCCCGCGGGTGCTCTGCCTTGTTCGCCGGGTAGCAGGTGACCCCGGAGGTCGCCTGGTCCTTAGCCGTAGTTTGTCGATGTCGAACTTGTCGGGCTTTTGTGGGGCAGATGGGCTGGCTCATCTGCCGGTCTTGATTCCTGGCCTTGTCCATCTTCTTGGTGGGCCTAGGTTGTGGACCCACTTTGTGGCAGCATCTGGGGAACCCCGTGTTCCACTGTTGCGACAGCGTGACAGCACAACGATAATCGTTGATCGGTGGTTACCTCCAGATGTGGATGTTATTAAATTCAACGTTGATGGATCATATGTGGAAGGAGAAAAGAAAGGAGGATGGGGAGTTGTTGCAAAAAATGATAAGGGAGAGGTTATCGCTACAAGGGCAGGGTGTTCAGATGCAATACATGATGTGTTTACTTCTGAACTGAAAGCAATGGAGGAAGCCTTAAATCTAGCATCTCATCTGGGAGTAATTAGTGCAAAGTTTGAGACGGATTCCCAGCTGCTAGCCATGATGTTGAATAGTAGGAAGGCAGATTATTCCAGGGAGGCTGCAGTCATTGAGGACTTGAAAATTCAAAGTCGTTTGTGGTTTTTCCTCTTGCTCGTTTAGTTATAGTAAAAGATGCACGAATAAAGTGGCCCATATATTAGCAAGAGAGGGTGCAAATGTAATTTAAACTCATCTTTGTCATGGGAGTATGAGGTGCCTGAGTGCACCAGGAAGTGATGTAATGGGTGATTCTGCCCAAAATGTTTCGTAATAAAGTTTATACTTTGCCTTCAAAAAAAATCTAGAGGTGGCATGGGCTTTAGAGACTTACATACGTTTAATAAAGCCATGCTAGCAAAACAATGTTGGAGACTACTACAAGAACCAAATTCTCTATGTGCAAGGGTGCTTAGAGCGAGATATGTCGTCCCAGTGAAATCCAGGGTGTGCTGGGCCTGTCCTATACGGCCCTCGACACTTGATGGCGAATTTTCGCTAAGGACCAAGCCTACGGCTGGAGAGCCTCGCGAGGCATTGCCTCGCGAGGGCATTTGAGGCAGCAGAGGCCTGCGGAGGCCATATCCACTGCTGCCCCCTCTTCAAGGAAATCTCCCCTGGGGAGAGGTCAACGCCGAATTCTCTACAGGGCGTCCAAGCCCTCGTGGAGATCGCTTCGCTGCAAAGCAACCTCTGCAGAGCGCACATGGGCTCTGCAGCGGCCGCAGAGTGACGCGCCCCTGCGCGCGGTGACGACGACGCCGCAGTTGCCATTTTGGTGATTAAAGGGGTCAATAAAGCTGTGCCACCCGCTCCGGACTACAAGGATTTCCTCTTTGGTGATAAGGGGACCGGCCGGCGCTACGCTCCAAGGCCAACGTCACCGTGGGCACCCCCACGTTCCTCTGCGGCCCCAGCTGGCCGTCCTGCATGGACGGTGGGTACTCTGCTACAGGAGTCAGCTTTACGCTCATGGACCGCGTCCATGGACCCGGGCTGCGATGCACCGCGCTCCACCTTCTGCGCCACGTGACAGCCCTACCACAGTGCGAGTGCAAGGAGGGAGCACGGGGCGCCTATAAAAGGAGGACGAGGTGCACCGTAGCAAGGGATCGCATTCTCATTCCAGCATAGCCACTTACGCGCAAGGAAGAAGAAGACCATTGCTTCCCTTCCTTGTACACCATTGCCAAAAGAGAGCCCTCGGCAAGCTCATTGTACTGTAACCTCTACAAGCAGTGCAATACAGACAAGCAGGAGTAGCGGTATTACCTCCACACGAGGGCCGTGAACCTGGGTACGGGCTGGTGTTCATCTCTGTCGTGATGTCCCTCCACTTGCTCGACGAGCACCGTCGCCGTGCAGGTTGAGGGTTGTTTGACCAACGTGTTCAGCCCCTTACACGAACTCTCTTCGTGAGCTTGACTATCCCTGTTTCGTGGGAGTCATTCTCCGACAATTGGCGCGCCAGGTAGGGGGCTGAGGCGCGTCTTCAACCTTCATCGACCTCTGCACCATGGCGGACACTCGCGCAGCTCGCGCCACCCGGCGGGCGTCAGGCAGGGCAACCACCGAGCCCGCTGCCAACACCACCAACCCTCGCGGCCGTCCCCGCGCCAGCCGTGCCACGGGGCGCAACACCGCTGAACCGCGGGTGGAGCACCCCGAGGACGACGACGGCACCACGACGACCGCTTCGACGACGACGTCGACCACGGGCACGGCGAGGACGCTGAGTCCTCGCACCCGTCCCAGCGCCACAGCGCCTCCACTCTTGGGCGTCCAGCGCCCAGCCCAAACACCGCGCTGCTCATGGCCGCGGAACTCTTCCGCTACCGTCCCACAGCTGAGGCGCACGACAACTGGCTCGGCCGCCTTCAGCACCTCGTCGACATTGCGGCGGCACCGCGCGCTGCTCCTGCGGCGTCGCGCTCTCTGGTGCACCACAACTCCGGACGCGCTGGAACCACCGCGCATGGCGCACCTCCGCCGCCGCTCCGCCGCCGCCTCCGCCAGGTCCGCCTCCAGCCGCGGCGCACAAGGCCGCATCCCACGCGTCTTCGCCGCGCGATTGTCAAATCGTGCAGCGGACACCCCCAGACGCGCGGGTGGAAATGGAGCGCCAGAAGGACCTCCAGAAGCGCATCGTCGAGGAAATCGGCCAGCAGGGCGACAGAACCGCCGTGCTCTTCAGGGTGGCATCGCCTCGTACGCCACAGGTTGCGCGGCCTTCACCCGCAACCTGCGTCGCGTCGTCTGGCCACAGAAGTTCAGGCCTGACCTACCCAAGGGCTACGACGGCACGAACAACCCCATCGAGTTCTTGCAGCTCTACACCACCTCCATCCAAGCTGCGGGGGGAGACGACAAGGTCATGGCCAACTGGTTCTCCCACGCTCTCAAGGATTCCGCCTTGTCGTGGCTCCTGAACCTTCCCGAGGACTCCATTGACTCGTGGGAGGAGCTCTGCCAGCAGTTCGTTGCGAACTTCAAGGGCACGTACGAGCGCGCCCTCACCTACAACGACCTGCGAGCTGTGCGCCAGAAGCCTGGCGAGACCCTCCGCAGGTACATCCAGCGCTTCAGCCAAGTCCGCAACAAGATCCCGAACATCCCGGACTCGCACGTCATTGCGGCCTTCAGAGAGGGCGTCACCAACCACAGGATGCTCGAGAAGCTCGGCATCCATGATACCCTCTCCTCCGTGGTGAAGCTCTTCGACATCGCAGACAAATGCGCCAAGGCAGAGGAAGGGCTCCTCTTCGTCAAGGTGGGCTCGACAGACGACCCTGTCGAGGGATCCAAGACCCAGAAGAGGCGCGACGAGATCAAAGCGCAAGCCTACCGCAGTCCTGGCAGCTGAACCCGACGCCAAGCATGTTCGCGAGGACTCTCCAGAGGCTGGCGAGAAAAAGGTGGACAACCGCCCGTTCTGCATCTACCACAACAGGCGCGGCCATGCGACGGAGAACTGCTATGACCTCAAGCACTGAGCAAGAAGCGTGAGCAAGAAGAAGGCAGCGGTGGCCGCGGCAGAGGCCGTGGTTACCGCAAAGGTGGACGCAAGGGCAACTTCCAGAGGCCCAGGGAACTCAGGCGAATGCCGCCGAGAAAAACAACAATCTCCCGACGAAGAGCCTGGAGGCTACCAGGCCCCCAAGGGTGCCATGGCATGCATCCTCGGCGGATCCCAGGCGCCCAAGTCGAACAACCAGTTCAAGCAGTTCGCTCGCGAGCTCAACGCAGCGCTTCCCGGGGTCGAGACGTCCCGCCCCCTCAAGTGGTCCCAGTACACCATCGCCTTCGACGCCAAAGATCACCCCAAGTCTACAAAGACTGTGGGCACCCTCCCGTTGGTGTGCACCCCCACCATCAACAACATCGCCGTCGGCAAGACGCTCATTGATGGGGGTGCAGGCCTAAACGTCATCTCTGTCGAGACCTTCGAGACGCTTCAAGTGCCCTACGAGTGGCTCATGCCCTCCAGGCCCTTCACCGGGGTCACCAGCGGCTCAATCTCGCCTCTGGGGCAAGTGAGGCTCGCGGTCACTTTGGCACGCAGGAGAACTACCGCACCGAGCTAATTGACTTCGACGTCGCGCACATTGGCCTGCCCTACAACGCCATCCTCGGCTACCCCGCCCTCGCGAAGTTCATGGCCGTCACGCACCACGCCTACAACATGGTCAAGATCCCTGGCAGCGGTGGCACCATCACCATACGTGGTCACGTACAGGACGCCACGCGCGCCGTCGAGATCGCCTACAAGGCCGCTGCCATGGCATTCCCCGCTGACGAGGACATGGAGCCTCTCGAGAGGCCCAAGAAGAAGAAACAACTGTTCACTCAAGAGCAAGCATCTACAAAGAAGGTGTCGCTGAGCACCAGCGGCTCGGGGGCTGAGGCTCGGGGGCTAGCGTCACCATAGGCGCTGGCTTGCCTCCCAAATAGGAAAGCGCGCTCGTCGCCTTCCTTCGGGCAAATTCTGACATGTTCGCATGGACTCCGTCAGAAATGTCCGGTGTACCAAGGGAGGTGATCGAGCACCACTTAGCCGTGTGTCCAGACGCACGCCCTGTAAAGCAAAAGCGCGGAAACAAGCCCCCGAGAAGCAAGCGTTCATCATCAAAGAAGTAGAGAAGCTGAAAGCAGCAGACATCATTCGAGAAGTTGCCCACCCCACTTGGCTCTCCAACGGTGTGGTTGTCCCAAAACCCAATGGAGGAGGCCGGCTCTGCATCGACTACACAGACGTGAACAAGGCTGCCCCAAGGATCCATACCCCATGCCAAGGATAGACCAGATTGTGGACTCCACCGCCGGCTGTGATCTCCTCTGTTTCCTGGATGCCTTCTCAGGCTACCACCAGATCAAAATGGCCAAGGAAGACGAGGAGAAAACAGCATTTCTCACCCCTTGTGGTGTGTATTGCTACACTTGCATGCCCTTTGGCCTGAAAAATGCCGGCGCCACCTTCCAGAGGCTCATGAGGATCGCCTTGGGGGCTCAGATGGGAAGAAATGCAGAAGCTTATGTCGACGACATCGTGGTCAAGTCTCGCGAGGGAGACACTCTCTTGAAGGATCTCGAGGAAACCTTCGCCAGCCTGCGCAAGGTGAACATCAAGTTAAACCCCGCCAAGTGCGTCTTCGGGGTGCCTTCAGGCAAGCTCCTCGGGTTCCTCGTGTCCCACCGCGGCATAGAAGCAAACCCTGACAAGATCAAGGCTATAGAAGACATGCAGCCACCTCGCCGCCTCAAGGACATGCAGCGCCTAGCAGGATGCATGGCCAGCTTAGGCCGCTTCATCTCCAAGTTCGGCGAGAGAGCCTTGCCATTTTTCAAGATCATGAAGAAATCCGGCACCTTCAAGTGGACTCCAGAGGCTGACGAAGCATTTAAGGACTTGAAGAAATACTTGGCTAGCTCACCAGTCATGGTAGCCCCCAGGGCAGGCGAGCATCTGAAGCTGTACCTAGCAGCCACTCCACAAACTGCTAGCGCCGTCCTGGTGGTGGAAAGAGAAGAGCCAGTTCTCCAAGAAAAGCACTGCCACACCAAGTCCAGAACCTCCCGACGAAGGAACAGTCTCTCCAGACCCAGTGCCAGGCCCACAGCCTCAAGTCGAGCCCTCCACGAGCCCTGCCGAGGCTCCTCCACAGGCAAACCTCGCCAAAACTCCTGAGGAGCCTCTCGAGGGAGCCGACGCTGCCGCACCATCAACGACCCTCGTCGAGCATCCAGTCTACTTCGTCAGTACTGTACTGCGAGATGCTCGCGAGCGGTACCCAGTGCAGCAGAAGCTCCTCCTCGCGCTACTCATCGCCTCCAGGAAGCTGCGCCACTACTTCCAGGGTCACCCCATCACGGTGGTCACGTCCTTCCCCCTGGAGCAGATCCTGCGCAACCCCAACGCTACTGACCGCGTCGCAGGATGGAACATTGAGCTGCAGCCATTCAACTTGCGCTTCGACACCACAAGAGTCATAAAAGGGAGAGCGCTGGCGGATTTCGTCGCCGAGTGGACAGACCCAACTCCTGAAGAGCCTCGCGAAGAAGAAACCGCGTCATCGGGAGATACAATGCCAAGCCACTGGACCATGCACTTCGATGGAGCTTTCGCCTGCCGCAATGGTGGGGCTGGCGTTGTCTTAACCTCACCAAAAGGTGACAAGCTCTACTACGCCATCCAGCTGTGCTTCACAATAGACAAGATCTCCAACAACATCGCCGAGTACGAGGGCCTCCTCGCCGGGCTCAGAGCCGCAATCGCCCTTGGCGTCAAGCACTTACTCATAAAGGGTGATTCCCAGCTCCTGGTTAACTTCTCCAACAAGAGCTACACGCCTAAGACGACCACATGGCCGCCTACCTTGAAGAGGTCGCAAGCTCGAGAAGCACTTCAGGGGCATGGAGCTCATGCACATCCCGCGAAAGGAGAACCAAGAGGCAGATGACATCGCCAAGCGAGCATCACGAAGGCAGGCCCAGCCGGCCGGCGTCTTTGAAGAGAGACTCTCCAAGGCGTCCATAAAGCAGCCACAAGAAGCAGCAGCCGCAAGCACAGACGAAGTACTCCCACCACCTCCTATAGGTGGGGCACCCAACTGCGGTCCATCCTCAGGGGAGCGTCTGCTGCTGGCTATGGTGCACCAAGAGACAGGCTGGGTTGACGAACTCAAAGACTACCTGCTGAAGGGAGTCCTTCCTGAAGAAGACGCGGAGGCAGAACGAGTGGCTCGACAAGCCAAGTCATACTACATCCTCGAGGGAGACCTGTACCGCAAGCGCCCAAATGGAATTGCACTCAAGTGCGTCCCCCCCGAGGAAGGCCGCATGCTGATCAGAGACATTCACAGTGGAGAGTGTGGCCACCATTCCTCTGCACGCACCCTGGCAGGCAAGGTCTTCAGGAGCGGTTTCTACTGGCCCCAAGTGCTTCAAGATGCCACCACCATCGTCCAGTCTTGCGATGCGTGCCAGTTCCACGCCAAGCAAGTCATCAGCCTGCACTGGGACTCCAAACCATCCCGCTCTCGTGGCCTTTCGCGGTCTGGGGCCTTGACATTCTGGGACCCTTCCCGAGATCACAAGGGGGCTACCGCTTCCTCTTCGTGGCAGTCGACAAGTTCACCAAGTGGGCAGAGGTTGAAGCAGTGCGCAGCATACCGGCCAGGGCAGCAGTAAAATTCATCAGAGGCCTGGTCTGCCGCTTTGGTGTGCCTAATCGCATCATCACCGACAATGGCTCACAATTCACCAGCGGCATCTTCAGGGCCTACTGCGAGAGCCTCGGCACCAAGCTCTGCTTCGCCTCGGTGGCTCACCCACAGAGCAACGGCCAAGCCGAGCGAGCAAATGCTGAGGTCCTCAAGGGCCTCAAGACAAGAAGCTTCAATCGCCTGAAGGGCTACGGCAAGGGCTGGATAGACGAACTCCCGTCCGTGCTCTGGTCCATCCGCACGAACCCCACGAAGCCCACTGGTGAGACGCCATTTGCCTCGTGTATGGAGCTGAAGCAGTCCTCCCCACAGAGATCAAGCATGGATCCGCACGGGTCCTTGCCTTCAACGAGGACGATCAAGCAGACCTCCACAGCGACGACCTGCTGCTCCTTGACGGGTTGCGCCGCCGTGCCGCCCTCAGGGCAGCCAAGTACCAGCAAGACCTGCGACGCTACCACAGCCGCCACATACGTCCGCGCACTCTCGAGACAGGCGACCTCGTCCTCAGGAGAATCCTCTCCAGGGAAGGTCTCCACAAGCTCTCGCCAATGTGGGAAGGCCCCTACAGGGTCTCACACATCGCCAGGCCTGGCGCGGTACGCCTCGAAACGGAGGACGGCATTCCGGTCAAGAATCCATGGAACATCGCGCATCTACGCAAGTTCTACCCGTGATCATAGTCACGCCAGACATTTTTTGTCTCTAGAGGGAAGCACACAACTTCACCTCCAAGCTTCACAAAAGCTTCTCCTCCCGAGGGCCAGCCCCTCTGAGCTCTCCTGATTACGTGCCGCCGCAGGCCGTGAAGAGTCTCAGCCACTGAATGTGGTCCCCATGCCTCGACATGGAAAACTTTATCTTGGTCACACCAAGTGTAATGAACCAATTCGTTTCTCGATGAAACATTGCGCTGAGGCGCCGCTATGTAATATTTTGGTGGTGAGTTTTACTTTTCATCATCTTAGTTCATTTCGCGCTCATATTCTTCCCCATGCGCACCTCGCGAGCGGGGGCTGAGTACGGTGACTGTGCCTCAAGAGCACCCCAACAGCACCGCAAAATCCAAAGGATCCGAGCTCTAGCACGTGAGCACGCTCTCACGCCTGTTACCTCCCCAAAGAGCTCTGGCCCATGGGCTTGCTCCCAAAACACGCCACCTCACCAAAGGACCTTGGTACTTACTCTCCTCGCGAGATACCCATGAGGAAGCCTATAAGCGCGCATGGGTGTTTACTACCATGTGCCTGCTTTGGGTCTGCCTCTCTAACCAATACAGGGAACAAGAAGTCCTCCCCAAGGTCGAGAAGTCACGCTCCGACCCCTAGAAGGGAGCGCACCATCAGGGAAGCCAACGCCCTCTACGAGGCCAAAGTCTCGCCAAGCTAAGTCTAGCGCTCGCGCTCCTCAGAAGTTTTTCTCCCTCTCACGGGCACCTGTCGCCCCTCGAGCGGTTTTTTCTCTCTCACACTCCATGGACTGCTTGTGCGTCAAAGGGGAGCCCTCGAGCACCGCGACTCGAGAGCCCTTACCTCTCCAAGCCTTAAACACCCCCCGGCCTTGCCGAGTCACGCTCCGGCATACCGTAGCGGCGGTGTCATAGCGCAAAGAGATGGGTCCTGACGACGTAGAGCGAAGAAAGACATGGAACAGGGATAAAGGACCCTTCGAGGGGCACACACACATGTTTGCATACGATCAAAGTATCTTACAAGCCAGCGTGAATTAAAACAAGTCTTAAAACAAAGATAATTGCGCCAAGCGCATCTTGTTGCAGGAGTGGCCTAGGCAGAGGGTTCACCATCGCCGTCCTCTTCAGCCTTCTCTTCTTCGGCGCCTTCATCCTCCTCAGCGGCCTGCTCCGCCTCAACCCTCTTGAAGCGGTCGACGTAATCGTTGACTTCTTCTCGAACCAAGTTGGAGAGCTCCCAGGCGGATCTCCCTCGATGGGCTCGGTCACTGACTCGAAGTCGAAGCCGGGGTGAAGGCGCTGGAGGTTGGCGAAGACGCGATCGATCGCCACGGTCAAGAGCTTGCGGCACTCCTCATCAACAACGTCGCCAAGTTCCGCCACAGGGCCCTCGAGCACAGAGAAGAGCTGGTCGAAGTAGCAAGATATGTGGCGGCGTCAGCGTTCCCATGGACGGGAACAATAGGGCATCCACTCCTAGCTGCCCCGCGAGAGTATTCCCCCGGGCCACTAAGGATTGGAACATGCGCTCCCGTTGCTGCGTCAAGACCTGTGCCGCCTGCACGCGATGCTCAGCCTCTTCGGCGCGCTCCACGACAGGGCCCACCTGAGCGGTCAACTCCTTCATGTCCGCCATCAAAGAGGCAAAGTTCTGTTCCGCGCGCGCCCGAGCCTCCGCGGCAGCCTGGAGGCGAGAGTCGAATCGCTTCTTCTGGGCCTCAAGGTCCTGGACGCGAGCCTCAAGCTCTTTGCGTCTCTTCGTGAAGCGATCCTCTTGCTTCTTGGCCTTATCCGCGAAGTCTTTTCTACAGCTGTCGCGAAAGAGTTTCTCCTTCGTCGCAGACTCTTCCGCCATCTTCTCCTCCTTTTTGCGAAGGTTCTCGTTGGTGCGCAAGGCGCTTCTGGTAGAACTCCTCGTCTTGAGTGACCTTGTTCTCGCGGGCTTCCAGGTGCTCCCGCTGCGCGGATTGATCCTTCTCGATCTGCTCAACCTGGTCTTCGCGTTTGCGCGCCTCGGCCTCGCGGGCGTCGAGATCAGCTCCGCGCTGCACGATCAAGTCTTCGCGAATGCTCAAACTCTCACGGAATTTCTCCAAACTCTGCCGCACATTTTCCGACTCGGCGACGATCCCCGCCTCGCGGTCTAGAAGCTCTTTGTGCTTGGCGGAGACCGCCGCCTCGCGTGCCGCCAGCTCCTGGTGTTTGGCCTCGGTCTCCACCTCGAGAGCCTCGCGCCTAGCACCCAGGTCCGCTAGGGTCTCCTCGACCTCGCGGACCACGCTGATGCGGATCTCCTCAGCAGAGCGCAGCGCTGCCTCGCGCTGCGCCTGGGCAGCTTCGTTCTTCCGGCGGCAGCTCTCCACGGTCTCATGAAGACAAGCCCAGCCCCGCGCAAGCTCAGCGGCCTCCTCCGCCCTGGAGCGATCTTCCTCGGCAAGCTGGGCCTCAAGCTCGTCGAGAACCTCCCTCGCCGAGCGGAGGACAGCCCCACGGCGGGCTGCGACGGGGCGCCGCCCCCGCAGAACTAAGGCCCATGGCTCGCCGGAGGGCCTGGAAATGCCGGCGCCTGCCGAGGATTCCGGAGCGTCCAACCTTGGGCTCCGAGTGGCCTCAAGGCGCGCCTGGGGGCTCTGGTGCGAGCCCCCCTCTTGGTCCACAAGGGCCTTCAGGGGGCTTTGATGAGAACCCCCCTCACCCCCGCGCTGGAGGCCTCCTGGGGGTTCGGGGCATCTTCATCTTCAACCACGTCATTCTTCTGCCCCTGGGGAGCGCTCTCCTCTCCAGGGACAGGGTTGGCCTTCTCAGCTGAGGCCGCCTCCCCAGCGGCCTCAGAGTCCGCTGTGGCCTCTCCAAGTTTCGTGCTCGGTGGGGGCGATGACGCGGCGGCCTCCTCCATTTCGACGTCAGCGCACGCCCCCGCGGACGCCCCTGTCACCGCGGCACACTCCTTCGCCGGCGGCGTGAACCTCGCCGCATCCGCCTCCGCCGTCCCCTCCGGCTGCAGGGGGAGACGTCAGGCCGCATAGGTGGAGGCATCGCCACCTCTGCCTCCCCCTCCATCTCCTTGCAGTGCTCCTCTGCTTCAGGAGGCGGTGCCGCAGCCTCAGGAGATGAAGCAGTGCCCTCGGGAGGCACCTCGTCGACTGTACACGCTGCAGGCGCCGCTGCAGCGCTGGGGATCTCTCCAAGCCTCCGAAGTCTCCGCCTCTTCGGCACCTCGGGGCCCCTGGAGAGGCTAAAACTCAAAAACTCCGCAGGAAGCCTACGCAAGAAAAGCCAAACAGAAAAGGGAGTCGGTTCTTACCCTGATGTCTTGGCGCGGGAATCGACCCACACCGTGTTTGACGACCGCCACGGCCTCGGTGGTGCGGCTCCGGCGCCGGACCCCTCGAGAGCGGCCTCGGCTTTCCTCTTGAGGGAGATGCCCGCTGGACTCCCGGCGGCCCGGTCATGAACGGCCTTGGAGCGGGGCTCGCAATGGCCTGATGAAGCTCCGTCATCGTCGCTCTCCTCTTGCCCCTCGGCACGCTGCGAGGGAGCGACCACGAACTGGCCGCTGCTGCCTGAGGAAGCCTCGTGGGCCTCAACCTCAGGCGCCGCGCTCTTCGAGGTGCTCGAGTTCTCCGCTGGAGAGGCAGAGCCTCCCGAGGCGCCGGTTGCGCCTGCGTCGGATTCCACAGGCGTTACCGTCGTCTCCTCGTCGCCCTCAGCTGGCGCCCCCTGCGCCGCAGACTCAGGATCTTCGCGGGGCCCCGCATGTCCCTTGGGCACCAGGCCCCACCGGTCGAACTTCGGCATCGTCTGCACGAGCGAGACGCGGCGCCCAAGGTCAATCCTGTGGAGCGGGACCGCCTTATCGCCGGGCTGGGGATATCAGGAGCCGTGAAGAGTGTCTCCATAATGGTGCGCACCTCCTGCTGCGTGAAGAGGGTTGCGCTCAGGCGCATTTTGTCCCTCTGGTTGGAGTAAAGCCACATTGCGTCCGCGTGCCTCTGGAGCGGAGCAATGCGGCGCTTCACGAAGTCCTTGGCCACCATCTGCCCGGTGAGGCCTGCCTCGCGGAGGTCCTTCAAGCGCCTCATCACGGGGCCAAGCGCGGCTCCCTTGAGCGCTTTAGAAGACCAGCTCGCCCTCTTCATCGGAGGCGCCTCGGGCAGGTCAAAGAAGGCGCTCCGGCTGCCGAACTTCATGAGGAACCAGCGCTTGCGGAAGTCCTCCACCCTCTTCGTCACATTGGTCACAATGTTCTCGCCGTTCCGCGCGATGGGGATGTACGTGCCCTTCATGCCCTCGTGATGCGGAAGGACACGCACCCTGACCGCTCCTTGTTCGCCGTGAACCGGAGCGCATAGAAGCTTCGGAAGAGGTCCACCGAGGGTGGAATGCCGATGTATGCCTCGCAGAGGTAGGCGAAGATGGCGAGGACAAGGATGGAGTTAGGATGGAGATGAAGGACCTGGATCTGGTAGCGCTCCAGAACCGCCAGGAAGAAATCGGAGAAAGGAGGCACAAGCCCGGCGAATAGGGTGTGCATGAAGATGGGGTAGAAGTCGCCGAAGGAGTTGTCCGCCGTCTTAAGCACCGTAGCGCCGTGCTCGTTGGTCGCTGAAGCCGCCATGTGACGCACTTTCTCCAGCTGCGCCTTCTTCTTAAAGCGGAAGCCGGTCAGAGCCGGCTCGAAGTCGCCGACCTGCTGCGTCGCGGCAGGTTCGCCGCCCTGCACCACGGCCTTGCCTTTCGAGGCCGCGGAAGCTTTCTTGGGCGCCATTGCCGCAGGATTGCAAGGGGGGAGGTGCGTCGGAGACACAGGAGCGCAGGCGTCAAGAGCAAGGAGACGGGCGCGCAAATGATGCAGTAACTGCTGCCTGAACCGGCGCTGCAGGCTTTATTCCCCTCAGAGCAGTTACCGAGACGTGGTGGGACCCCCCACTACGCCCATCATCTCCGAGGAGAACGTGTCGTCGCGGCGTAACTGCCCTGCACGTGTCTCAGGCCGGCCGGACACTTTGGGCCCATGACGATTCGCCTGCGTCCATTGGACTACATCGTGCCCATCATGGGCCCGGGGGCTACTGTCGGCCCAGTGAAATCCAGGGTGTGCTGGGCCTGTCCTATACGGCCCTCGACACTTGATGGCGAATTTTCGCTAAGGACCAAGCCTACGGCTGGAGAGCCTCGCGAGGCTCATTGCCTCGCGAGGGCATTTGAGGCAGCAGAGGCCTGCGGAGGCCATATCCACTGCTGCCCCCTCTTCAAGGAAATCTCCCCTGGGGAGAGGTCAACGCCGAATTCTCTACAGGGCGTCTAAGCCCTCGTGGAGATCGCTTCGCTGCAAAGCAACCTCTGCAGAGCGCACATGGGCTCTGCAGCGGCCGCAGAGTGACGCCACCCCTGCGCGCGGTGACGACGACGCCGCAGTTGCCATTTTGGTGATTAAAGGGGTCAATAAAGCTGTGCCACCCGCTCCGGACTACAAGGATTTCCTCTTTGGTGTTAAGGGGACCGGCCGGCGCTACGCTCCAAGGCCAACGTCACCGTGGGCACCCCCACGTTCCTCTGCGGCCCCAGCTGGCCGTCCAGCATGGACGGTGGGTACTCTGCTACAGGAGTCAGCTTTACGCTCATGGACCGCGTCCATGGACACCCGGGCTGCGATGCACCGCGCTCCACCTTCTGCGCCACGTGACAGCCCTACCACAGTGCGAGTGCAAGGAAGGAGCACGGGGCGCCTATAAAAGGAGGACGAGGTGCACCGTAGCAAGGGATCGCATTCCCACTCCAGCATAGCCACTTACGCGCAAGGAAGAAGAAGACCATTGTTTCCCTTCCTTGTGCACACCATTGCCAAAAGAGAGCCCTCGGCAAGCTCATTGTACTGTAACCTCTACTAGCAGTGCAATACAGACAAGCAGGAGTAGCGGTATTACCTCCACATGAGGGCCGTGAACCTGGGTACGGGCTGGTGTTCATCTCTGTCGTGATGTCCCTCCACTTGCTCGACGAGCACCGTCGCCGTGCAGGTTGAGGGTTGTTTGACCAACGTGTTCAGCCCCTTACACGAACTCTCTTCGTGAGCTTGACTACCCCTGTTTCGTGGGAGTCATTCTCGACAAGATACTACCCAGATGGAAACATGATGAAAGCACAGTTGAAGCCTGGGAGTTCTTTTACATGGCAAAGTGTTATCTCAGGTATGGAAACCTGATGAAAGCACAGTTGAAGCCTATTGATGCAACCAGAATTCTTGAGATTCCAATGGTGCCGGTTGGTATGGAAGATTTCGTGGCGTGGCATCACACAAAATCTGGGAGATTCTCTGTCCGTTCTGCATATCATGTTGAATGGTCCTATCAGTTTGGACGCCATGAAAGAAATAGTATGGGTCTGGAAGATTCAGAAACCAAGGTAGTGTGGAAGAAGCTTTGGGAGCTAAAAGTGCCATCAAAAATCAAAATCTTTGGACGGCGTGTGCTCCATGGTCTGATCCCATGTAGAGGTGTGTTAGCAAATCGGGACATCATACATGAGAGTTCCTGTCCTTTGTGCAGAACCGAGTGTGAAGATATAATGCACCTGATTTTCAAATGTGGACGAGCTAGAGAGGTTTGGGAGTGCCTCGGGTTGCAGGAGATCATTGATGAAGCAACTTGTCTGGATCGATTAGGCGCTATGGCTCTAGAGAATATTATCTGTAGGAGAGGCCAATGGAACCTTATGGGTGATGTTGGATTGCCGGAGCTAGTACTAACAACAACCTGGTATATCTGGTGAGAGAGAAGGCAGTGTGTGCATGGGGAACTATTCAAATGTCGCACAGATCGGCAATGTCTATTGGTTCCCTAGCTGCTAATTACTCACGAGCAAAGAAGAAAATTGCCCCTGCTATCAGGAAAGGTTGGGAGTGTCCTCCAGAAGATATGTTGAAGATCAACGTTGATGCAGCGTTTGACATTGACGAAGGTAGAGGTAGCTCTGGAGTTGTAGCCCGAGACTGCAAAGGTAAGTTTGTGGCAGCATCTTGCACAACGATCCCTTTCGTTTCGGATGCAGCAATGGCAAAGGCATATGCCCTGAGAGATGGTCTTATTTTGGCTCAGCATCTTGGCCTTTCGGAAGTTATTATTGAGTCTGATAATCTGGAAGTCATTGAAACTATGAAGGATGGAGGCTTTTCTGCAACGGCAGCTGCTGCAGTTTTTATGACTGTAATATGCTTGCTTCTGGTTTTGGTTCTATTAGCATTTTTCATTGTCCTAGAATTTGTAATGAAGTAGCTCAGTTGCTGGCAAGGTGTAGTTTTACTCAGTTTTTAACCAATGTGTGGGATGGTGACCCACCTAGTTTAATCCTGCCAGCAATGATAAACGATGTATCCATGTTTGATAATCAATAAAGCCAGCCGAAAGGCATTAACTAAAAAAAGGAGAATTACGTTATCCATTGAATTTATAACAAATGCATATATATTGTGTAAAAGAGGATTCTATTCTTTAACAAGGATTTACACCCTATCCATGTCCTTTTTGATTCGAGGGATTTTTAAATACAACCAGATAAAACACTCAGGATTGTTGAGTATGACTCTGAACGGATTGAATAGATCGATTTTGTTTCTACCACATCCCTTACCATATATTTTTTCAGATTCAGAGCAGAACAGATAATAACTGGTTGCGGGTTTGAATGCGGATATATCGATTCAAATCCGTATCCACATGCTATGTGTTATATTCTATCCTACATTATGTCCAAGCGCCACTTCAGAATCAGATAACCTTATCCGTCAGATTCATTGGGACCGGATTTGGTGCGAAAATTATCTATTCATTTACGCCCTTATTAGATAGACATGATCTTGAAGTGTTTGATACGTGTCGTCGTATTGAACAACAGATGCCTAAGGGTAGGCTTAAGTTTGGGGCCGATGGACGCTAGAGGATTCGGGGAGGGATAGCGAGCAGAAGTGCTCACACAGACAAACAGATGAACACAAGGATTTACCCTGCCACGGGGCTCTCGTGAGAGATAACACCCTGATGTCTACGCATGCTTCTATTCTTGTAGACAGTGTTGGGCCTCCAAGTGCAGAGGTTTGTAGAACAGCAGCAAGTTTCCCTTAAGTGAATCACCCAAGGTTTATCGAACTCAGGGAGGTAGAGGTCAAAGATATCCCTCTCAAGCAACCCTGCAATTAAGATACAAGAAGTCTCTTGTGTCCCCAACACACCCAATACACTTGTCAGGTGTATAGGTGCACTAGTTCAGCGAAGAGATAGTGAAATACAAGTAATATGGATGATTATAAGTGGTAATTGCAATCTGAAATAAAAATGGCAGCAAGCAAACATGTAGCAGAACTGGTTGTAAACGGTGTTTCAATGCTTAGAAACAAGGCCTAGGGATCATACTTTCACTAGTGGTCACTCTCAACAATAATAATATAATTGAATACATAGATATTTCCTCTTCACTATGCTACTCTGAATTATTCTCTCGTTGGATAACGAACACCAATGCACTGCGTAGGGCTATAACAGCACACCTTAAAGTCGCATTCCACATCTAGGGAACCCCACACTGTCAACTTGAGCGCCCTAAATAGTACTAGACAAACACCGCAATTTCATAGAGACATCCAACGCAAATAATAACTCATGATAAGTATTTCTGTTATCTTTAGCCTAAGAGCCACACACGGGGCGCACACTGTCAACTTCGCACCGTGGGACAAAGGTGACTCCGGAGATTACATTAATAAAACCACTTGAGTAGCATATAAGATAATGAAGAGTAACATCTATGGACTCAACTAGATTACAAAGCTCATGATCACATAAAGATCACACCATGGGAGAGAGAGATAGACCACATAGCTACCGGTAGAGCCCTCAGCCCCGATGAAGAACTACTCCCTCCTCATCATGGGAGGCAGCAACGGCGATGATGGAAGCGGTGGTGTCGATGGAGATGGCTCCGGGGGCAATTCCCCGTCCCGGCAAGGTGCCGAAACAGAGACTTCTGTCCCCCGAATTAGGGTTTTTGGTGGCGGCGGAGCTACGGAACTCTTCTGGAGAAATCGTCGATCGTTTTAGGGTTTTCGGGGTAGGAGCAATATATAGGCCAAAGGGCGTCGTGAGGCGGTGCACGAGGTGACGACACCACCCCTGGGCGCTGGCAGATCCTTGGCCGTGCCGAGCCCATGTGTGGGGCCCTCGTGGCTCCAATTCGTCTCCCCTTCGGACTCCAGGTGTCTTCTGATAAAAATAGGGGCCTCCGTAAATTTTCGTCCAATTCCGAGAATATTTCCAGACTAGCTTTTCTGGAATACAAAAACAGCAGCAAACAGGAACTGGCACTTCAGCATCTTGTTAATAGGTTAGTCCAAAAAATGTATAAAAGTGATATAAAGTAGATGCAAAACATGTAGCAATTGGTATAAACAAGCATGGAACATCAAAAATTATAGATACGTTTGAGACGTATCAGCATCCCCAAGCTTAGTTCCTGCTCGTCCTCGAGTAGGTAAACGATAAAAACAAAATAATTTTTGAGGTGACATGCTACCATCATAATCTTGATCATATAATATTGCAAGGCACATGTAAATGAATGAAGTGATCCAAGTCAATGGTCTATAATTTGCTACCAAATAGATAATGAGTAAACAATGAATCACACAAGCTAAACGTTTTCATGAATAGTACTTTCAAGATAAGCATCAAATAGTTTTGCATAAGTGTTAACTCATAAAGCAATAGTCTCTAATAAAAGGTATTTAATCAACACAAAGGAAGAATTAAGTTTCAGCATTTGCTTCAACTTTCAACATATTTATCTCATGGATATCGTCAACACAAAGTAGTATAACAAGTCCAATACGTAGCATATAACAAATGTTGTAACAAAGTTGACACTAGTGTTTGCTTGTGGAAGACAGAAAGAATAGGAAAACTGACTCAACATAAAAGTAAATGAAAAGGCCCTTCGCAGAGGGAAGCAGGGATTAAGTCATGTGTTAAAGCTTTTAGGTTTTGAAAAACATATAGAGATTGCATAAAATATTTGACACTCCTCCCAACCCTGCTAACACAAGCCATGGAGTGTCTAGTTTTGAGAGGTGTTTGTTAATTGTCAACGAATGGTAGCGGGTGAGAACAGTATTCTACCTGTCAAACGGACTTTTAAGAGCGTCTCCCATGAAGGACGTTATTTCTACCAGCAAGGCAGATCATCCCTCTTTCTCTTTGGTTTACACATATGTAGGTATTTCACTGTTTGTCATTGCTTACTGATGAATCAGGGCAAAATGTGAAGAGAATTAATGGTTAAAGTTGTAATTAATTGGGACTGGGCACCCCGTTGCCAGCTCTTTTTGCAAAATTAGAGGATAAGCGGATGTATATGCCGCTAGTCCAGGTGTAAAAGTCCATTTGACAAATAGAATAAAAAATAACCACACTAATTCCTCATGAGCTAGTAAACATTGACACAAAAAGGGAATAATAACATTTTGAATAATTTAAAGGTAGCACATGAAAAATTTACTTGGAGTGGCAAAGAAATACCACATATAGGTAGTTATGGTGGACACAAATGGCATGGATTTTGGCTCAAGGATTTGGATGCACGAGAAGCATTCCCTCTCAGTACAGAGTTTAGGCTAGCAAGGTTATGTAAGCAAACAAGAATATCAACCCGTACACCAAGTTTTATATGACAAACATATTGCAAACGTTATAAGACTTCATACCGTCTTCCTTGTTAACCAAACCCTGTTATTAAAAATATCTAGACCTTAGAGATACCACCGATGCAAACCAAATTTTCAACAAGCTTTACGGTAGTTCTTCACTAATAGGCTTAACTCATGTGATGCACAAATTTAATCATGATCTACTTGTTAACTCAAAACAATTGACAAGCATCAAGTTATCCAAATTAGTGATCTACAAGATTAAGCAAGTTTTTCCTTATACCAATTACCACATGCAACATTTTCTGAACCAACCAAACACCAATCAATTTATTTAATCAACTCTTGAAAAAAATATAAGTGAAGCAAGAGAGTACTTTCTACAAAAGAAAGCTAATAGCTCTGACAAGAGATACATGAAAACAAGAGCTAAAAGCTGAACAGCGCTAGATATGAATACTCAACAAATATAAGTGAAGAGTAGGAGTATTCTCATGAAAAGGCGGAGCGTGTCTCTCTCCCAATCAAGAATGCTAGGGTCCAGTCAAGCTTTATTGAAAATAAAAGTGCAATACTGAAAATAAAAGCACACAGACGCTCCAAGAACAGCACATATGATGTGAAAGAATTAAAATATAGTTTCACTAGAGATGACCTGATAATTTTGCCGATGAAGAAGGGGATGCCTTGGGCATCCCCAAGCTTAGATGCTTGAGTCTTCTTGAAATATGCTGGGGAGATCCATGGGAGCCTCCCCAAGCTTAAGCTCTTCACTCTTCTTGATCCTATTATATCATCCTTCTCTCTTGACCCTTGAAAACTTCCATCACACCAAACTCAAAGTAGATCTCATTAGAGGGTTAGTGCATAATCAAAAACTCACATGTTCTATAAAGACGCAATATGACTTGTTACTTTAAACATTAGCTACTGCCACTGATGTTATGTGAAGCTCTTCCACCCAAAAAAGAATTTCACTCAACACTAGTAAAAGAGAGAATGCAAAATAAAAGACATAATCTGTCTAAAACAGAACAGTCCGCAAAGACGAATTTTTTCGAGGCACTTACAACGCTCAGATCGAAAAACTTTGAACTAATGAAAGATTCAGACATTCATAAAGATCACGCACAAAAAATTTCAGATTTAATTAACAATCTGGTGATTTTAGGAATTTTGTACAGTGAAAAGCAAAATCTGTTTCTGCGCAGCAATCAAAATTAAGCATCATCTTAACACTAGAGGCTACTCTTGGCACAACAATGCGAGAAAATAAAGATACAAAGGAGTTGCTACAGAAGTAAACAAACTCCTTGACTCAAATAAAGAAAAATTACAGAAATAAAAATAATGGGTTGCCTCCCATAAGCGCTTTTCTTTAACGCCTTTTAGCTAGGCATAGTGATTTTGATGATGCTCTCATATGTATAAGAGGTGAATATGAAAGAGCATCAAGAAGCAAATATCAAACACATTTAAATCTAACCCACTTCCTATGCAAGGGAATCTTGTAAGAAAATAAATCAATAAAGCACAAAGTGACTAGCATAGGAAGGCAAAACAAGTGCAAATTCAAAAATTTCAACATAAAGAGAGAAGAGTTAATATTATTGAGATATATGAAACCGTGTCTCCCTCTCTCATAAGGACCAGTAGGTCTTAAAGTACCCAGCAAATAAAAGCAAATCAAGAGAAAGCTCAAAACCTTCATCATAAAGAGAAGAAATTTAGTAACATGAAGATTTCTATAACCATACTTTTCTCTCTCAAAATAATTTTCAGTGGCATCATGAATAAACTCAACAATATAGCTATCACATAAAGCATTCTTATCATGATCCACATGCATATAAGTATCATTACTCTCCACATAAGCATAAACAGTTTCATTAGTAATAGTGGGAGTAAAAGTATCACATCCATCATAGTAATCATCATAAATTAGAGGCATAGAATAATCATAATGAATTTTATCCTCAATAGTAGATGGACTGAAAATATCATATTCATCATTGTAAACATCATATATAGGAGGCATATCATAATCAACATAAACTATATCCTCAATAGTAGGTGGAGTGAAAATATCACAATCATTATAAACATCATATATTGGAGGCAAAGTATCATCATAGCAAATTTTCTCCTCCAAAACCGGGGAACTAAAAAGATCATTTTCAAAACTAGTTTCCCCAAGCTTAGACTTTTCCATAGCATTAGCAATAATGGTGTTCAAAGAATTCATGCTAATAAAATTGCTACCACTATTATGCAAACAAACTTCCATAGGTTTTTTTAATTTTCTCTTCAAAAGCATCATGTCCTAATTCAATATAAAGTTCATAAAGATCTCTAATTTTTTTGTTGTTTTCCATTAAGCCTAACTAGTGAAATAAAAACAAGAAACAAAAAGATATAATTGCAGAATCTAAAGGAAATACCTTCGAGCACTCACACGTCAGCAACAGTGCTAGAAAATAGCTAAGTAGCTGGAGGATGTGAGTACCTTTTACCTTACCTCCCCGGCAACGGCGCCAGAAAATAGCTTGATGTCTACGCACGCTTCTATTCTTGTAGACAGTGTTGGGCCTCCAAGTGCAGAGGTTTGTAGAACAGCAGCAAGTTTTCCTTAAGTGAATCACCCAAGGTTTATCGAACTCAGGGAGGTAGAGGTCAAAGATATCCCTCTCAAGCAACCCTGCAATTAAGATACAAGAAGTTCTTTTGTTCCCAACACACCCAATACACTTGTCAGGTGTATAGGTGCACTAGTTCGGCGAAGAGATAGTGAAATACAAGTAATATGGATGATTATAAGTGGTAATTGCAATCTGAAATAAAAATGGCAGCAAGCAAACATGTAGCAAAACTGGTTGTAAACGGTGTTTCAATGCTTAGAAACAAGGCCTAGGGATCATACTTTCACTAGTGGTCACTCTCAACAATAATAATATAATTGAATACATAGATATTTCCTCTTCACTATGCTACTCTGAATTATTCTCTCGTTGGATAACGAACACCAATGCACTGCGTAGGGCTATAACAGCACACCTTAAAGTCGCATTCCACATCTAGGGAACCCCACACTGTCAACTTGAGCGCCTTAAATAGTACTAGACAAACACCGCAATTTCATAGAGACATCCAACGCAAATAATAACTCATGATAAGTATTCCTGTTATCTTTAGCCTAAGAGCCACACACGGGGCGCACACTGTCAACTTCGCACCGTGGGACAAAGGTGACTCCGGAGATTACATTAATAAAACCACTTGAGTAGCATATAAGATAATGAAGAGTAACATCTATGGACTCAACTAGATTACAAAGCTCATGATCACATAAAGATCACACCATGGGAGAGAGAGATAAACCACATAGCTACCGGTAGAGCCCTCAGCCCGATGAAGAACTACTCCCTCCTCATCATGGGAGGCAGCAACGGCGATGATGGAGGCGGTGGCGTCGATGGAGATGGCTCCGGGGGCAATTCCCCGTCCCGGCAAGGTGCCGAAACAGAGACTTCTGTCCCCCGAATTAGGGTTTTTGGTGGCGGCGGAGCTACGGAACTCTTCTGGAGAAATCGTCGATCGTTTTAGGGTTTTCGGGGTAAGAGCAATATATAGGCCAAAGGGCATCGCGAGGCGGTGCACGAGGTGACGACACCACCCCTGGGCGCCGGCAGATCCTTGGCCGCGCCGAGCCCACGTGTGGGGCCCACGTGGCTCCACTTCGTCTCCCTTCGGACTCCAGGTGTCTTCTGATAAAATAGGGGCCTCCGTAAATTTTCGTCCAAATCCGAGAATATTTCCAGACTAGCTTTTCTGGAATACAAAAACAGCAGAAAACAGGAAGTGGCACTTCGGCATCTTGTTAATAGGTTAGTCCCAAAAAGTGTATAAAAGTGATATAAAGTAGATGCAAAACATGTAGCAATTGGTATAAAACAAGCATGGAACATAAAAAATTATGGGGATGGTACTGTCCTCTGTACTGCTCCTGCATCATGGGGATGGTCTTGGCTTGTCCCGTCTGTCCTTCGCCTTGTCATGTAGCCCTTGGTCTTGGAATTGCTTGTTGACGCAGCGGTTGACTTGTGGCTAGATGGAGAGTTGGGGAAGTGGCCGAGGTAGCGCTCTCGTAGCGATCCAGGCTCCCGGTCGAGGTTGCGGTCGAGGCGGTGCGTTGGCATCGTGTCGAGGGAGCAACCGAGGTAGCGATCTCGGTTGAAGGAGAGAATTGGCCGAGGTATCGATCGTAACTCGGACCGACGAGCAAAGGAGCTTGCGGGGGCAACTCGGCCTGGTAGCTGCAAGCCCAGCCTGGCGAGATCTCGGCCTGCCGAGATTGACACGGAGATGCCGGCCCACGAACCTGCAGCGGGGGAAATGGCCCGTAGTGGAGATGGTGGTTGCGGCCTGAGTTGAGGGAAAGCCGGCCCGACCGGGGTATAAATGTCGGCCTGGCCGAAGTGCAACGAGGCCGGCTGGGCCCGAGGTGAACAAACCTCGGCCTACCCAGCGAAGGCCCGTTCGGGATCGGGTGAAGTTGGCCTATCCGAGGTAACAAGACGTCGGCCTGCTCCGAGTCTTGGACTGACGCGCGGGAACCTCGGTCCATTCCGAGGTATCCAGAACTTGGCCCAGCCGAGGTAATGCTATGCCGGGCTGTCCGAATCCTGGGGATGTCGGCCTGCCAGTGACTCGGTAAGAGGAATTCGGCCAGGTTTCTTTCTTCTGTTATTTCTTTACCTTATAATTATTTATCTGCTGTCTCTCTCGTATATTGCCTCAATAAAAGCACCAACTTTGGGATACCCGGGGTCATATCCCCGACAATACGAGACGAGAAACAAAGGAAGTCTAGCAAGAGGTTTGAGTCCACATAAAAATTTCTTCCAAAATAGTGCGCAAAGGATAGTAACGAACACATCCTATGGATTCCAATCCTACGAATCAAATGAATGCCATGAAAAAAACCTAAGGATTCATAAGTTACGAAAATCTTCTGAAATTTCTTTAAATCAGAGTAGTATGTATTTTATAAGTTATGTTAGTTTATGGTCACTCATCTCCACACAATTTCTCCAACTCCTTTTTCTTGTGCCTCTGAGGAAAATATTATATGTCTATCGATCTCGCTTTTTTGGGCAAGGCAATAATTTGACAAAGAATACCGTTTAATGAAATGGAATGTTCTTTGTCGACCCAAATAGATGGTCTTGGAATTTAAATACTTGATGTAAAAATATATGTTTACTCAGTAAATGGTTGTTTAAACTTCTCAATGAAGAGGGTGTGTGGCAAGAGCTGCTGCATAACAAATATCTTTATAACAAAACACTATCTCAATTACAAGATTAACCTACCGATTCTCGATTTTCGAAAGAAATAATGGGATTCAAAGATGATTTCTTTAATCGGGGAACTTCGTCATTGGTGTTGGAAGTAAATTCGGTTTTGGGAGCATACATGGTACCACGTCTTTAGCTTTCCAATATGCATCTTTGTTTAATATCGTGCGACATAAAAATGTAGCGCACAAGTCCCTCTGAATATTAGTTTCAGACGTCCTTTGAGAGGAGATAAGCGGAATGCTTGACTAGATCTTGTGCAGAGGTTAATGGGTGTTGTCTTAACCGATGAGCCGGATAAGTTCTCATGAAACCTAACCACATCAGGGCTATTCACAGTTAAATCTTTGTATGTTGATTTTATGAATGGGCATACTCTTTTTTGAGGAAAATATTTGTGAAAGCTGATGCTTCCACTAAATATAAAGATTTATGTGGTTCCTTTACATAATTTTTTGTGCTTACAAAAGACAATCTTGCCAACAGGAGATGGACAGGGTGCACTAAGTGTGCACTCCGTGATTTGCCGGAATAGACTGACCATCTTTTTATTTCTTGTAAGTTGGCTCGTGTTGTATGGAGGGTTGTTCAATTTACTTTCAATATTTCTCCACATGCTAATGTAATGTAACCAATATGTCGGGAATTGGTTGAATAGGGTGAACAAGAAAACCATGTCGCATGGTGTTTGTGCTTTGCTTTGGGCAATTTGGAATTGCCGCAATGATGTGGTTTTAAACAAATTCACAAATATAATTTTTCTATACGTAATGCACAGAGCGGCTTATTGGATATACATGTGGTCCTTCCTCCTATCTGTAGACTAACAAAGTGTTATGATACCAACTATACTCAAACGATGGCAGTCGTTCAGGCTATCTACAATCAGGGTGGCTGCCGGCTCACTATGAGAATACAAGAGGCATATGGGCGTCATGTATTTTTTTTATTTCGTTGACTTATTCATGTTGCCACTTTAAACATACTACTTTGCTACCTTGGGTTTTTTTAATATAAAAATTGTGCATCATCATGATGCAGTGGGGCTTTGCTCCCATTTCAGAAAAAAAAACTTTGAAGTACTTACGATTGTAAACTTGATACTCCCTCCGTCCAAAAATAAGTATCTCAACTTTTTTCTTTTCCATTTCGCAAAAGAAAAAAAATGCGTAGAGGCTTGGGACGGGGCCACGGGCAGGGCTAGTACTACTATGAGTTGACTCCTAAAACGTGGTATAGCGAGGAGGCAACAACTAAAGTGTGGCCCCGCGCGATCGGATGCAACAAATTGGTGGTCGAGTCTGATTGTGTGGAGGTTGTGGAGATCATGTAAAATGGAGGAAATTCTTTGGGGGCGGCTGCTGCTATATATGAGGAGTGCTCTTTTCTTTGTCGCAGTTTTGCACGTGTTAGTTTTGCGCATTGTCCTAGGGAAGCCAATATGGCAGCTCACGAACTTGCTAAGTTTAATGAGGTCGACCATGGTGTATGGCATGGTGATCCTCCTATTTGTATTCGAGGCAAACGATGTAACTTTTATTCCCAATTAATAGAATACGCCTTTTTCAAAAAAAAAGTGTGGCCCAGCGCGATGCATCACGCAGCAAGCATGTCTGCCTGTCAGTCACCTACACGTGATCTGATCGGCGATGGATCACGCCGGTCCAAGTTCATCGCTCGGTCGTAGCAGCGGCACCACGCAGGCTGCACGCGCAACTAGAAACCTGAGAGAGAAGATGCGACATTTGACCGAGTGGAGCAAGAATCGGCGCGGTGCCAAAGCCACGGCCCTTCCTCCGGTAGCCTCCTACTCTACTCCTCTCCTACGAGAGAGAGCAGCCCCTCTGGCCACCGGAGAGGCAGCCGCACGGGATCCATCCCGACTATAACCCCCCGTCCATCCGTCGGCGTCGACCAAAGCGAGGCAGCAAGACACTCGAGAGCTGCTCCTTTCTTCTCGCTTCCAAATTCCAATCCGCGCTCGCCCTCGTTTCCCTTCCAGCCTCCTCGCCCCTGAATCCGCACCCGCCCGGCGCGATCCCGGCGGCCCGGCACCTCCATCGCCGCGGGGCGGAAGGCGCCCCCGGACCCGCCTCCGCCTGCACCGGGGGGACGAGATGAGGGAGCTCCGCATCGTTCTACTGGTTCTAGCGATATCTCTGCCTTCCTTCTCCGCCTCTGATCGCCAAGGTACAGCTCGCACTCTTCGCTGTCACTTGTACCTCCAAACTTCTGTCTATAGATACATGTCAGGGCTAAGCTAACCGATTCTCTTTGCTTTATGCGTTTGTCGTGATGGCAAGTGAATTATCTCTCGCTCTGTTGTGATGAATGCAGTTTAGTTCTAGCTTTCACCTTACTTGATGGGGACTTCTGTTTCGGGCACACACACACGCGTTATGTTCAATGGTTAGGGCGCGGTCTCTGACCCATTTCCATCATGTTCGGCACTACTCGTGCCTAGGAAAAAAAAATCCAAGGCAATGGTTTAGTTTCATAAAGAATCTTTCAGTTCAAGAGTAAAACCTACTCAATCGAAATAAAAAGTCCACCGTTTATTTGAGGGAGAGCGAATTCTCATCCGATATCATCCTAAAGAAATCGAGACATTTTACTGAATTTTTTTTATCGTTCAAACTTATTTCCAGTATAGTCAAATGGAGATTCTGGAACTTCCACCTTGGGTGTCGGGGATGAGTTAGAACAAAGGAGGAACACGAACGAAAAATCTCGCGACACACCTCTAGCGATGGCTGCGACGGTTCCCTCACTTGCTTTTTTTTTGCATTGCCCCATGAACAAAATGAGGCAGAACCAATCATCCAGCTGGTCGGGACTCACGGGCAGCGGATGTTTTCTTCTGGTGAGGTTGTGAAGCCTTGTTCCAGCAAGGATGAGGAGACGACGGTGTCTTGTGGTAGGAGAACGGATATTGGACTACTACACGGAGCATTGATTAACGCGAACAAGGGAAGTGGGCGGCTAGTACCATATACGGCAAAGATTGAAAAAATGAGCTGCTCCTAACATGTGGCCACCAACCGTGCACTTACATGGAACAGAAGTTTGGGTACTTGGTAAGAGACCTCAGTTTGGATGCATGCTTGGACCTCTTTTACATCATGACACGTCACACTTGGGATAGAACCTAGATAATGCGGGGTAGTTAAGCCATGACTTTATTGCAGTAACCACCTCAATAGGAAACATGCCGTGAATACAAGTATAAAAAGTTTTGTGTTAAATGATGATTTAACTACCTCCCTCTGTCCATTTCTCTGGGGCCTTTGATTTTTATCAGAATTTTATTCCTCAACAGTGAAACATCGATTGGAATCGTTGAGGAGTATCTAGGCATTTAAATCTCACGATCAATCTAATTCATGAAATCTTTTTGTCGATTTTCTTTTGATTTTTCAAATATATTTTGCTCAAAAGTGTGTAACTAACTTTGTTTTTCTAGGGGATGCCTTATATGATATGAAACAAAAACTGAATGCTACTGGCACTCAGCTTTCGGACTGGAATCAAAATCAAGTTAACCCTTGCACATGGAATTCTGTGATTTGTGACATTAACAATAATGCTGTTACAGTGTAAGTTGGAGCCTCAGCACCTTGTCGTGTTTGTTTTGTTTTCAAGTTGTTGTTCAAGAGATGTTGTTTCGCTCATCTTTCTTGCCCTGATTGTCTTCGTTCTGTGCTGATAATTTCCCACAGAACATTGGCTGCACGAGGATTCACTGGAGTTTTATCACCAAGAATTGGAGAACTCGAGCATTTGACTGTCCTGTAAGTTCATTATCTTAATCTATCAATTACTAGCCTGATATTCATGCATTCGAGAAACCTTGGCCAACTAAATATCAATTCATCTATCGAGACTTGTTGCTTCAAGTTGCTCCTACGTTGATTTGTTGGAGTTTTTCTGCATACCTGTACTAGAACTGATTTGTAGCCTAAACAAGATCAGATTGGTTTAATCAGCTACGCGAGTAAGCCTTAACGAACACATTACACATTGTAGCAATTTTACAACTACTGCATTGTACATGTGTTGAATTCAAGTGTTGGTGTGCTATGTCCTGCATGCACTGATGCCAACTAAATTCTGGTACTCCCGGTAATTCATTACAAGTATTATGAAACCCTTAGTGCGTGATCTTGTAGGTCATTGGCCGGTAACAGGATTACCGGTGGCATACCGCAGCAGTTTGGTAATCTTTCTAGTTTGACAAGCTTAGATTTAGAAGGCAATCTTTTGGGTGGAGAAATACCAGCTTCTCTTGGCCAGCTTTCTAAGCTCCAGCTGTTGTAAGTATATTAGAACCATTGTTCCCTTCTGGTTATGAACAGAATTGCAATGATTTATCCATTTCATGTTTTATTCCGGTCCGTCTCTTAACCAGGATACTGAGCGAAAATAATTTCAATGGGCCAATACCTGAGAGCCTAGGAAAAATCTCAAGCTTGACTGACATGTAAGTGTCCTTCGCAAAGTACGACTTCCTTTTAATCTTCTGGCCCTGCTAAAATGAGTTCATCTACTGCAACTTTCTTGTGATGGCAGTCGGCTGGCGTTCAATAATTTGTCTGGACAGATACCCGACCCACTGTTTCAAGTAGCACGTTACAAGTATGTCAAGATCGATCTAAATTTTTTTCGGTCCTAGGTGTTTTAATCTGAGTAACTGATGAAGATTTATTTTTCATGGACAGTTTTTCAGGTAATCACTTAAACTGTGGAACCAACTTACCCCTCCTCTGTGCATCCAAGATATCCTATCCGAGTAAGTTGTGTCCTCATTGGTCTACTTATAGATTGACTCATGCAGAGGAGTATCTGAATGCTTGACTATAAGTCGTCTTACATATTCTGGGTCGCTATATATTCTGAACTTTTCATTTACAGGTGCTTCCCACAGCTCAAAAGTTGGAATTATACTTGGTACAGTTGGAGGACTAATAGGACTTTTGATTGTAGTGGCTCTTTTCCTTTTCTGTAGGGGAAGGAAGAAAAGACATCTACGCGAAGTTTTTGTCGATGTTCCAGGTAATGTTTCAATGCCTTTTTTCATGTATGGTTCTTATTGGTAATCCCATAGTTCATTGTGTTGCTAATGTATTCTAATTTTTTTTTTCGAAATGGGAGCATAGCCCCAGCCTCTGCATCGTGAAATGTACACGGCTTTTCATTAAAAATAAAAGTATCAAAGTATGGTTATGAACTTATTACAATTCATGGATCAGCTAAAGTAGCCGCAAAGATCAACGAAAGAAACAAAGCTGAAACAAAAAGACTACACATATTGGAGTTTTCTATCATGTTGCTACCCATCCTGGCACAAAATAGCCCTGACAACTGCCATCAACCGAGAGCACCCGGTATCCATAAGCGCCCGCTGCTCTGGTGGCAAGAGGAAGGACCAAAGATGGATCCAATAAGTAGCTCGGTGAACAACCTGCAAAAATGAGCATCTCTAGTCGTGTTAAAAACAACATCATTCCGACAATTCCAAACCGCCCATATAAAAAATGAGCATCTCTAGTCTTGCTAATGTATTATGATAGAACTATCTTCGACGTTTTCCCCGTAATAGGTAAAACTGCAAACCTACAAAAAGAAGCGAGTACACTAATGCTTGAACTTTTTTTTTTCGCGAAAACGCAAAAGCTTTGCGTTTCTTTTCAATGAATAGGTAGAAAGAGTTTGTTTACAACCTCCTGAGAGGCAACCGGCATACATCACGAATTACATTCAGTGCACATCCCAGGTGGATGGCAGTACAACACGAAGACCTTTTGCTCCTGCCCGAGCCCAAAGGTTTGCTTCAGCTTTGATCTTGTCAACAAGGGCTTGGACAGAGGGCCGAGCACCTTCGAAGACACAATCGTTTCTGTGTTTCCAGATCATCCAAGGCGTAAGTAATGTGATCGAGCCAAGCCCCTTGCGCAGCTGCTTTGGCGTGCTCTGTTTAGCGCGCTGCCACCAGTCCATTAGGGATAGCTCCTGGTGTGGCGCAGGCGTCGTCATCCGGAGCCATGCCAGGATGGCATGCCATGTTTGCCAAGTAAAAGGGCATTCTAGCATTAGGTGATGCATTGTCTCGGCTGCCTGATCGCACAATGGGCAGAGGGGATTGTGCTGCAGGCCATGGCGGGCAAGCCTTTCACCGGTCCAGCAGTGATCTTGATCAGCTAACCAGTGAAAAACTTGACGCGCGGTGGCGCCCAATTCTTCAATATGAGCTTCCAGGCGTAGCTCGTCGTCGAGCCTTGGAAGTTTGCGAGGTAGCACGATTTAGCAGAGTAGGTGCCACTCGTCGTCCACTTCCAACGCAGCTGGTCAGGGTTCGCCGATAGGGTTGTGTGCTCGATTCGGTGCCAGACCTGTAGGTACTGGCCAGGTTGATAATTAATACATATCAACACATGTGTTTAATTTATTGAAATCTTAGTGATTTCTTTGTTAAACAAGTGAGGCTATCCTCAGCCGCACATTCGGTTAATCATTATTTGCTTAGATCTGCATGGTGTATGTATGTGTTGAACTAAGTGGTTTATCATTTTATGACGCCTAGGTGAGGATGATCGACGGATTGCATTTGGCCAGCTCAAAAGATTTGCCTGGCGGGAACTACAAATCGCAACTGATAACTTCAGTGAAAAAAATGTTCTTGGACAGGGAGGTTTTGGGAAAGTCTACAAAGGAGTTCTTCCAGATGAACAAATATTGCTGTAAAACGGTTGACTGATCATGAAAGGCCTGGTGGGGAGGATGCCTTCTTGCGTGAGGTGGAGCTAATTAGTGTTGCAGTCCACCGGAATCTCCTAAGGTTAATTGGCTTCTGCACGACACAAACAGAACGCCTTCTGGTGTATCCATTTATGCAGAATTTGAGTGTTGCCTACCGTGTACGAGGTACTATTTTCAAAGTTATGCATCCTGCACTATTGTACTGCTCAATTAAGTTTGTGTTGCGCTGATATTATTTGCTTTTCTGTATTGCAAAATTTCATCATTTGCTTAATTGGTTGATGGAGCACATTGAACCTCACAGTTTAACATTATAGCTAAGCCTTCTTTTCTGGGATTAATTTGTTAGAACTGCAAACTGCAATTGCCGGCGCTGACTAGTAAATTGTCCAACCATTGGAAAATCTTGAAGTTTAGCTTCATGTCTTTGTTCAGCATTTTATGGCATTCTCATGTCATATGTCTGTTGTGCTGAAAATGATGCAGAATTTAAGGCTGGAGAACCCATCTTAGACTGGTCAACAAGAAAAAGGGTGGCCATAGGTACAGCACGTGGACTTGAGTATCTACATGAACACTGCAACCCCAAGATCATACACCGTGATGTAAAAGCTGCGAACGTGTTGCTTGACGAGTACTTTGAACCTGTTGTTGGTGATTTTGGGCTTGCGAAGCTAGTGGATGTGCAGAAGACATCCGTGACAACCCAAGTCCGTGGAACTATGGGTCACATAGCACCTGAGTATCTGTCCACAGGGAAGTCGTCGGAAAGGACGGATGTTTTTGGTTACGGGATCATGCTTCTTGAGCTTGTGACTGGGCAGCGCGCCATTGATTTCTCACGCTTGGAGGAAGAGGAAGAGGTGCTATTGCTCGATCATGTAAGCGTTGTTTGCTTTTCCAAAACTTCATAAAAACTGCTGCATCTCTTGACTCAGTTTTCCGAAATTTTATGATTAGGTAAAGAAGTTACAGAGAGAAGGGCAGCTAGGCTCCATCGTGGACCGCAACCTGAGCCAGGGTTACGAGGAGGAGGAGGTTGAGATGATGATACAGATAGCACTGCTGTGCACGCAGACGTCGCCGAGGACCGGCCGTCGATGTCGGAAGTTGTTCGGATGCTGGAAGGCGAAGGGCTGGCGGAGCGGTGGGAAGAGTGGCAGCAGGTGGAGGTGACGAGGAGGCAGGACTATGAACGGATGCAGCGGCGGTTCGACTGGGGGGAGGACTCCATGTACAACCAGGAGGCGATAGAGCTGTCCGGAGCTAGATGATGGGAGTAAGTAGCAACGATGGACATATCATCGTCTGTGGAGTTAGGTACAAGTTATAGATAATGCTCATCATGTAATGCAAACAAACTCGTGGAGCCAGATGAATACTGATCAGATTATTATAGATGTAGACAGAGATGTATGCAACTGTATTTGTTTCGCCTGGTACAGTGTAGCTATGGATGAGAGCTGTCAACTGGTGATAGTGTCTCCGTGTGAAGCCTTCATTTACAACAAAATATTCAAGAAAAGTCTCGTGGCTCCGATTCGGTGCAAGGATATTCAACTTGATAACATTATGACCTCATTCCCTGCTATTCACTCGAGTTTTCCTCTACCTTATGGGGCTGCCACTTTCAATATTTCGGCTTAGGCGGGTTCACTTTCAGCATTTGGAAACAAGGTTGCATCGAGGTACAGACCGAGGGGGAAAGACGTCACTATGGCAGGCCGCCGCACCTTAGTTAAATCGGTTCTAACCTCCAAATCCATATACCACCTCACGCCGCTTATGGTTCCCCTTGGACATCAGAAAAATTGGTAAAACTTGAGAGTGTTCCTATGGACAGGCACAAGTAAGGTCACCAGGGGCAAATGCAAAGTAAATTCGAAACTTGTTTTCTGGCCTCGTAACCTCGGTGGATTGGGGCCTGAACATTGAGAAATTCTCCCGCGCGTTGCGCCTTCGCTGCCCTTGGATTGCTTGCAAGGAGCCTAATAGGGCTTAGGTGGTGCTCTACAACCCGTGTAACAGGGAGGACATGGATCTTTGTTACTCGGCGACGAACGAAGATTACAGTGGACAGTGTTTAAAAAAATGTTTTGGCACACGCCATGGCTGCAAGGATGCAAGCCCAAAGAAATTGCCCCATCCATATTTGTACTCCCAAAGCTCACTAATAGGAACATCAAGCTATCCTTACACAACAATCATTGGGTTAGCTGCATTAACATTTAGAATGGCCTGACACCAAACTATGTACATGAGTTCTTCAATCTCTGGGTTATGTTACAGGAGGTAAACCTCCTTGAGGCGACCACATATGAGATACGATGGAATTCATCGCCGACGGAAACTATGTGACATCTTCAGCTTATAAAATACAATTCTTAGGAGCTATTATCTCGGACATGCCAAACCTTATGTGGAAAGTTTGGGCACCACTGAAAATCATTGTTTTTGCTTGGTTCATCATTCAAGACCGAGTTTGGACAGCGGACAGATTCAAGCGCCTAGGGTGGCCTAATTACGGCCTTTGCCAACTTTGTAAGCGACACAATGAATCTAGGCGCGTCTCCTTTTTGGATGCCGCCTCTCCTTAAGGATATGGAACCTTGTCAAGGATTGGGTTTGCATCCAAGACCTACAACTAGAGAAATGGACATGATTGACATCGGTGAAAGAGTGGTGGACTCCCTGGTCATGCCAAACAACACTAGACGGACAGCCTTGACCTTGATCGTCATGCTGTTACTTGGGAAATATGGAATGGGAGAAATGTGCGGGCATTATGTAACAAGAGTTCCATGCCTCGGTGATCGTGACCAAGATCAAAGGCAAGGCCAAGAATTGGGTCATTGCCGGGGCGAAGCACTTGAGTAGTTTTTATGCCGGGAGATTAGTCTCTTTGTTGTCGACCTCTGTTGGCCTAAAAACTGTTTTTAATTTTTTAACCTTGTGAACTCTTCTTAATAATAAATAAGATGAGACAAATGTTTTGCCTCCGTTTAAAAAAATATGAAGAGCTTACGAGTAGCAGGACTAGGTAGAGACGGTTCATACAGTACAGTCATATCCAGCCCACTAAAACAAGTGCGGCCCAAGCAGAGAAGAGAGAACAGACACAGCGTAATAACCCCAAAAAGAGAAGAAAAAAAACAGACACAGCACACTGCGAAAGCCTGCCGCGGCGCTTCCCTCCCCTCCTCCTCCTCCTCCTCAACGGCGGCAGCACTCGTCGACTCGTCATCGTCTCCACTCTCCCCGCGTCCAAACCAATCCTCCTCCTCCCGTCTCCCTCGCCCTAGCAGCCGTACAGGACACAGATCCAACTCCCCACCCCTCCTCAGGCTCCTCTGCTCATGGGAATTCGGATCTAGACCCTCTCGTCCTCTTCTCCCCCCTCCCCCGCGGCACGGTCCGGCGGCGGATACTCACGATGGAGGGATATTTAATCCTTGCCGCTGATCAGGTACGCACAAAAACAAAAATTCCTGTTTATGTGTTTATTATGTGCTGATTGTTTTGTACCTCGATGTTCCCATCAACACCTTGTTCATCCAACCAGTTCCATGGAAGTATGGTTACTATAATGAATGTATCTCAATCATATTCTCATGGTAGAGTTACAGTGAGAATGAACTTTGTGGAATTGCTACAGGTTGTAATGACAGAAATGTTCATAGAATTGAACAAATCAGGAAAAATAACTCCACGAGTAATATATATGTTGCAGCTGACTATCTTTTTTAAACTGTGGTTGTTTCATCAGAAAAGTATACAGAGTAAACTAGGCAGTTATATACTTATAGTAATCGCAAACACATGGCTGCGTTGCAGCCTAAAGAATGAAAAAAAGCAACAAAAAAAACCACAAATGGAAACTTATCTCGAGGTTAATATGACAGCTTAGCTTGATTGGGTATTAAGCAAACCCGAAAATGTTTTTTTCAAGAAATTTATATATTTTTTATTTGCATTCAGGAACAATCAGTAAGTGGCGCAGACTGGAGTGCAGAGTTGCTGTCGGATGAACTGGAGATACCCACAAGCTCAGTGGACCTTTCACTGCAGCTTGCTGAAGAACAGAACCATTTACATGATATTCTGGGAATCAATGAAATACCAATGAATGACACAGGATTCAATTCAATAGCAATGAATGACACGGGCACTGGAAGTGACTCAGACAGCAGCTCAGGGAATGAGACAGATAAAGAACCAGGAAAATACTTCTATCCTGGTTTTGAGGAATTGGTTAATCCAAGACCACCGCAAGTTGGAATGAAATTCCCAACCCTCGAAGACGCAAACAGATACTATAGTGCACATGCTCTCCTGACTGGTTTTGTGGCAATTAGGGGACCAAATTTTATGAGGAAGAAGTTTCACCTACAATGCAACAGGAGCCGCAAATTAGCGCCATCCCAGGACCTGAAGAGGAAGCGGGAAATATATTCTGTCAATAAGACGCCGTGTGAGGCAAAGGCGGTTGTGAAGCCCGTTAAGGGGCAATGGGAGTTCACTGCAATTCAGACTGAGCACAACCATCCGTTATGTCCAAGCCCGTCACTCACAAAATTCTTCTTGAGCTCCAAACACATGTCAACTGAAGAAAGGTCTTTTTTAAGAGCTCTGCAACACAGTAGTATACATCCCAAGAAAGCTATGAAGATTTTCAAGAGAATGAGAGGCACTTTGGGTAACTTACCATTCAAGACAAAAGGTGACAATACCTCACAGCATGCAGAACAACAGATGGAACCAAACTCAGATGTAGAAACAACTGTGAAGCACTTGAAGGAACTGGAGCTGCAAAACCCATGTGTTTCCTTCCTCATGCAAACAGATGAAAATAACATAGTTAGGAGTCTTCTCTGGACTGATGCAAGGTCTAGGATAGATTATGAGATCTTCGGAGATGTCTTATCATTTGATACTACCTATAGCACAAATGTGCACAATATGCCTTTCGTTCCTATTACTGGATTGAATGACCAGGGCAGAACTCTTGTTTTTGGATGTGCCTTGCTACAAGATCAGAAATCTGAAACCTTCAAATGGATGTTCGAAACATTCTTGCATGTAATGGGAGGGAAAATGCCAAGAGCAATCATAACAGGCCAGGATGAAGCTATAACAAAAGCAATTGCAGAGGTCATGCCACAAGTAAGGCACAGGTTTAATAAGTTCCATGTAATGAGGATAGCACGGGAAAATCTAGGAGCCTTTATAGCAGCAGGAGGTAACATAAATACAGAGTTGCATGGCTTAATTAACAACTCTCTGACGGAAACGGAATTTGAGGAAGGATGGGCTGCGCTCATTGAGAGATACAGTGCAAGCGGAAACGAGCACCTACAACTCTTATGGGAAACGAGGAAAAAGTGGGTGCCTGTTTATTTCAAAGAAGATTTCTATCCATTTATTGAAACAACTAGACGTGGCGAGGGGACAAACGCATTATTCAAGGACCATGTGCTTCCTAAGGACAGAGTAGAGAAGTTTCTTGAAAAATACGGAGACATACAAGAGAGCATAATAAAAACGGATGATGAAGACAGACTGCAATCAAGAACAGAACCTTCATGTTTCTCATTGCAGCCAATTGAAAAGCATGCATCATGTATCTACACAAGCCAGATATTTCTGAAAGTACAGAGAGAACTACTCCATTCTACAGCATTCAATGTGCAGGAGATTCAAATGGGGACTGTGTACAGACTAGACAAGGTATTCAACTACGAGAATCCAGAGTTTGATAGAAATTCCTTCGATGTGTTAGTTGAACCTGGCACCAATGCAATGAAATGTCAATGCGCAAAGTTTAGTAGGGATGGTATACTCTGCTGCCACATATTCAGAGTTTTCACACAGTTTGGGGTCAATGAAATACCAGAGCAATACATAGTGCCCAGGTGGACTGTCAACTTTAAAATAGAGCAGATGAAGAAGTACAAGGAAAAATGCTTGGACAGCCATGGCGTAAACCAATCAGAAAATACAATGAGATATGCAATGTTACTGAGTAAAGTGGCTGACATTGGCAAAGAAATATGTGGCGACGGCTCCAAGTGCAATAAATTCAGACTGAAATTAGACACATTGCTCTCAAAAAAAAAAATTAGACACAATTCGAGGAAAATTGGCAAAGGTGACGGGAGAAACACCTGAAACTAACAGTTAAGCCGTAGTACTCGCTACACAGGCTCTGGGAACATGGGCTTTGAGCAGCCAGGCAGTAGCGCACCTCTGTGGTGGCCATCCTGTGCATCAACAAGAGTCTGCTGTCGAGTATTCACAGACATCAGCAACCAGGACGAATCCTTAGAGTTAGGAGAATCAGTTAAATTATTGTCATTGTTCTCCAGGAGACTCATGTTGGCGAAGTAGAATAGTTAGAATTCAGGAAGACTAAGGTTGTCTGCCCATGGTCTGTTCAGAAAAATGCTGGCATGGTTCTATTTTTTACCTGCAGTTTCATGTGATATGCCATCTCATCTCAAAAAAAGGTTCATGTGTTATGTAGACTTCGCCAAAACATATTGATTTAGTATCTTAGATGTTCATATTTTTTAATCAATATGATTGGTCAAACTTATCATACATTAACTTTTGACTAAAATATGTCTTATTTTGAGAAACATAGGGAGTATTTGCTTATTGCTCCTACCAGTTTCCTAAGGCTTGTTTTCCTTCTGTCTGGCAGCACCGGTTCTTTGCATGCAGGTTGTGCATATTGTTGCTTGGGGTACTTCATACATGTAGGTTAACTAGATTGCATAGCACTGTTCTTTTGTGAACCATGATTCCAAGTGTGACCCCCATATTATGCATTTCATGTCTGTTGCTCACGACTCACGAATGAATGTTTCTTTGTTGATGGGATAATCTCTGAATGAATGTTCTGGTTTTGTGAAGGTGTATTAGATGTTGTTCATGTCGTAGCCTCTGGCCAAAGTTTTCCTAGACCATGGGCTGCTTTTCCATATTTTCTTTTGAGAATGTTGGCACTTTATTGATCAATAAACATCATTACATATAGTTCTTTCCGACTAAGCTGCAGAACAACACTAACATAAATATTACAATCCGAGGGCTAAGAAACACAAGCCAAAAAAATGTGCAGCCACATTCGACTCGGAAGACCCGAAACTTGATGTTGCTCACCACCGTATCAGTTGTCGATTGATCCTGCTCCGGTGCTAAAATGCGCTGAATTGTGGACAAACAATCTGAGACCAAGACGATATCGAGGAAACCATGATCTCCAGTGATTGTGAGTGCTCGCCTAATAGCCAGGCCTTCAGCAAGTTCTGAAGAAGGGAAACCCTCCAAACCTTCACTGCAGGAGAGAAGGAAGTTACCGTTATGATCATGCAACACTACTTCCCAGCCCATGCGTCGCTTAGTCGGGGACAACACAACATCAATGTTCACACCGACCTTGCCGACAGGCAGAGGAGTCTTTTTAGGTGCTGAGGCAGTGGAACACACCTTGTAGACGGTTTGGCCTTTGGACAATTCGTCAGGATCAAATTTACATATGCTGCGATCTTGGCAGCGACCTGGATCGTGTGGATGCAGACGACTTTCATTATTCCGAGCATCGTTATGTGCTTCCCAGATGTGCCAGCACATGACCGCCATCAACATAGCAGGCGTGGGTTCTCCCTTGCCGGTAAATTGAAGATCCATTGTTTATCACTAACCATATCATTCTTGTGTATCCCGTATGGAAATTTTCTTTCATCTCACTCCAAAGTCCAAACACACCTGGCAAAGGGACAGTGCAAGAAGAGGTTCTTTACCCGTTCAGTTCTCCCATTGAAAATGCAGTTGTCATCGACAGGGATGTGACGATGTTGTAATTGATGACTGGTGGGAAGACAGTCGTGACCCATGCGCCAGATCAGAGTAACCATAGCGCTTTCCAGATCTTCGTATCCCTAGCCCGGCCAGAGTGAATACCGCTGCCACCACTATCTCCGTTAGAGAAGAAACATGAGCAAGTGTCTTCAAGAAGTATCTTAGGATCTCACAAACAACAATATCTACCTATCTCTAACTATATCAAAGACGAACCTTTTCTCGCCTCCTCAGCGCTCGCGCACTGTAGCAATGAACAGTACTACAGTGCATCGATCACCGCCGTCGGCCGGCGATCCGACGGCCAACAGAGCGCGCCGTGATGCTTTTGCAAAAACACCCCTCCCATAACCATAAATCAAACCCGCAGTCCACGAAAACGCGAAGCGAGGGAGCAATTTGAAAATCGCGAAAAAATCACGGACTTTTTTGTAAAACGGTCCGCAGAATCTTCCCCTCCCTCTCTCTCTCCCGCGCGGCGCCGGAAATCACCGCCGCCGCCGGCGCGCGGCGCGGCCTCTCCGCTCCTCCCCCGACAGATCGACGGCCACGGCGAACAGTACTACAGTGCATCGATCCCCGCCGTCGGCCGGCGATCCGACGGCCAACAGAGCGCGCCGTGATGCTTTTGCAAAAACACCCCTCCCATAACCATAAATCAAACCCGCAGTCCACGAAAAACGCGAAGCGAGGGAGCAATTTGAAAATCGCGAAAAAATCACGGACTTTTTTGTAAAACGGTCCGCAGAATCTTCCCCTCCCTCTCTCTCTCCGCGCGGCGCCGGAAATCACCGCCGCCGCCGGCGCGCGGCGCGGCCTCTCCGCTCCTCCCCCGACAGATCGACGGCCACGGCGACCTTCGCCGTCGCCTCCCCTACCTCATCGCCGACAACCGTGTGTCGGGACGGTCCACAGGCGCCGGAAGAACCCGCGCGCCGCGCTCCGCACCGAACCGTCCGTTTCAGTGTGCCGCCGAGATGCTCCCGCTGGTGCGCGTCGGCCGCGCCCCTCTCCGCCGCCTCGGCCGCCTCCTGCTCGCCTCGCCCCAAATCCTATCGCTCTGCTCCAGCCCCAGCACCGGCCACGGCGGCGGGAGCGGCGGTAACCTCTCGCCCCTTCTTCTGATGCTCTCCGCTCCACCCTCGGCCTGCCACGTCGGCGAGACCTCCACTGCCGCCGCAAGGGCGCCGTCCTGGCGAGGCAGGAGCTTCTGCGCGCGCGCTGTTAGCGTGGACGACGAGGCGCCCTCCAGCTCCGCCGCCGCCGTCGGGTACGACCTGTCCGCGCCTTACCTCTCTGTCCGCATCCGCTGCCGCAAGGAGGACGCTGTCAGTACCCCGCTTTCATTTCACCTATTCTTCAGTTTCTATCAGAGTTTTGCCTAAGAAAATCTTCACGCGGCGTCGCAATGCAGGAACTGCTCTCCGAGTCTCTCCTGTGCTTTGGTGCTTGCTCCGTCACGGTGGACGACATTGCCGACGCTGCAAATCTCGATGATGTGAGTCAATTTATCCTCTCTGCATTTTTGCAACCCTGCAACCCAAGCTGCAGAAATTCTGCTCATACCGTTCAGTTCATGGCTCAATTACTCGCTGCAGACGAGGCACGAAATTCGTCGAATCATCTAATGAGCTCAATCATATGTTGAGCAGATCTCCATAACGACCATATTTGCTTACGGGGAGAACGTGGACTCGAGCGTTTCGAGTGCTGCAAGCTCAGCCGGTCTGGACTACAGCCCAGTGTACGAAACCTCTGTAGGAAAGCAGTGCGATTGGGTGACACTTGTGCAGGTCAGACATAGGATCTAGATGCTGCACAGTTTTCATATATATGATCTCTCAAGTACATTGTTCCAACTTTTGCCCTCAAGTTCTCAGGAACGCACCTGTGCAAGTTTCCACTTCGCTGCAATACTTCCATGCACAGATACAGTGATTTGCTTGGCAACATGCTTGAGAACATTACTGTTATTTGTGCAGGAATCGTACGAGTCTACTAAAGTTATCAATGGCCTTTGGATTATTCCTAAATGGAGAACTCCCCCTGTATGTCGGCATACATCATGTTGTTTGCTTGCAGTTTCTTTATAGACAAGTTTCATTTATGTTTTTCTGATCATCTACCTGAGTACTTGAACTGAGAGTTACTTGATCATGTATAATGTTCATCCTTTTCCATTCACAGGATCCACATGCCACAAATATAATCATCAATCCAGGTCTGGCATTTGGAACTGGGGAGCATCCCACGACTAAGTTGTGCCTTCTATTTCTGAAGGAAGTTATTAAAGGGGGTGAGCATATCTTGGACTATGGAACAGGCACTGGAGTATTGAGTATTGCAGCTCTGAAGGTACCATGCCTTGGTGGTCTGCTCTTATTCTTTACACCAGCAATTTTCCAGAGGAAACAGCACTAATACGTTATTTCATACGCTCATTGTTGGCTTATGAAATCCAGATGGGTGCTGCTCTATCCATGGGGTTAGACATAGACCCTCAAGCTGTAGCATCTGCTCAGGAGAACATGTTGCTGAATGATATGGATTCCAACAAGATGCGTGTTTACTTGGTACCAACGGGTGCCGAGCCTTCATGCTTCTCAAGCAGCATTGACAAATCAGAAGAGAAAAAACCCAGCAATAACCTTGAGCTGAAGTCCTCAAAGGGGAAATTCGACATTGTAGCAGCAAATATACTACAGAATCCCTTGCTGGAGCTGGTTGAGGACATAGTTGGTTATGCAAAAATTGGTGGAACAGTTGCTGTTTCAGGGATATTGTGTGAGCAGGTAAATGAACTTGATTATTTCCCAAATTCAACAGCCATTCATTTTTCCCCTTTAATTATGATCTTCTTTCGGTATCTCAGATTTGTCTCATCTAATACAGGTTCCAAAGGTCGAAAAAGCTTACTCCAGGTACTTGGACAATGTATCAGTATCTGAAATGGATGGATGGGCCTGCCTGCAGGGAACAAGAAAAGCGTAGAATTTCGAGTTTGTCTCCTACTGTAAAGGCAGATTGACCCTACTTTCTTGACTATGGAGAGGATTTTTGCCCTAGAAAAAGAGAATGTTTTGGGAACTACTCACGACTCATTTTGGTAGGATTACTTGAATGTTGTTGAACTACACTCTACATTGTTTTGAAGGCATGTTTGACAATGCCCCTTCTGAGGCGTGACGCAAAACTGTTTTATATCAGTTCCGGCATGTGATAGGACAGCATGTTGTTCACAATGCATGAGAACTAGCACATGAATTTTGGACCTTGATTCAGATTGTATGCCTCTATATGCAGCATTAACAACCCAAAGAAATTCGCTGAATGAACATAACATTTGTTTTATGCCCACCATTTTCATCACTAAGATAGCATGACGGATTCACGAAGGCGCAAATGTGGCAAAAGTACAGTAGTACTGGGATAACAAAATCCTAAAATGGTGACAAACCCAGATTGATTTTCGTTATGGATACAAAGATTTTGGCAGGATGAATCAGAAAATACAGTTGAGGGTTTCAGACCAACTGCAGATGCTTAAAAAACATTGTTAGTCCAACTCACGTGCAGATGGCAGAAAATATTCTTTTCAGTTAGTACAAGCTGTATTCCTTTCTCGCCTCTCAGCGCTCGCGACTGTAGCAAGCTTAAATATTTAAGCCTTCCAAATGTCTACCAGATCTGATTATTTCACAAACATAAAAAGACATCGCACTTGAAAAACTTCCCAAATTTAACGAATTTCAAAATTTGAACAATTTTTAACCCTGAGCTTCCTTCGCATTTTAATAAATTCCAAATGTGCACAATTTGATTTTTTTTTTAATTTGGACACATTCAAATCTGAACACATTTTCAACATAGATACTTCCAAATTTGAATTTTCTATCCCACAGTATTTGCAGCTATTTTACGAACTTTTCGAAACCAAACATCTCATAAGTACAAACCTTTTTCGTACTTCGTCACATTCGAATCTAAGCACATTTTGAACATGGACACTTCCAAATTTAAATTTTTTACACAACCGTATTTACAAGTGTCACAAAAATATCCACATGACCACAACAATAAACGTTGACTATTCACGACATACAATTAAAATTCAAGTTTCAACGTTCCAACATTTTAGAATGCCTCTCAAATTCAAAAAGTGGAAAATATATTACAAATTGAATGACTTTAAATTTACACACCCAAAAAAATGAAAACATAGCAAAATAGTCAAAAAAAATAATTAAAATCTTAATATTTTCCCAATCTGAACAATTTTCTAAGCCTCACCATCTTCAGAACATAACCTTTTTAAGAATTCCAGTGATTTGAGTTCCAGTAATTTCCAAAATTTTAACAACTTCCGAGCGGGCACATTTCCAAATTTCAAATGCAACCATATTGAAGCATTTTAATGCACATTCTAAATCTGATAATTTCAAAAACAAAAAAATCCTTCAAATCTAACCATTTCAGAAACGTCAACAGCATTTAAATCTTACTAACTTCCCAAATTGAAATAGGCAGCAAAATTAGCTAGACTTTTTTTATATATTGAGTTAATTGTATTGAATCCGGAGCATATCAATATGTATCAAACATTCGTGTATACTTCCCCTAAGCAACATAATCATGTTTTCCTTCATTTATTTTTAACAATATGTTTTATGTGCATCGTGCAGTCCTCATATTTAAATCTCATATACGATATAGTATTCTTAACTATAGATATGAGTACCATTTTAGTTGTTTTTAAACCAACATCAAACAAAAATAGTAACTGTAATTTATTCGCTACAAGTTTTAAAAATTTCTCTACCACATAGGCACTTCCAACACAACTTTCCAAACATAATTTCTCAACAGTCGTTTTAAAAGTCACTTATCTATCGAAAACAAATTTCCAATTAGAATTTGCAAATTTTGCACCACAGGCGCGGCGTGACGACGCGCCAAAATTCAACTAGTTTCATCTTATGATCAATAAAATTGTAAGGTCATTTACATATTCATAGTATACAAAGTAGCAGTTTGACTGCAATTCTTTCAAAACATTTTACAAATCGATAAAATTGGACGGCAGAGAGATAGAAAGGTTAATAGATGCAAAAGGAAATATGGATGAAAAGAAGTGAGGAAAAGAAAAGAAGTTGTCCAACCATGGTAGAAACCAGAGGTTTGTTGGGTCAAGCTGAACTTCGATGCTGGCTCAGTCGACCACCGAGTTTCTGCCTTTAGTCAAATATGGTTTTCCTAGGCCATAGTCGAAGCTTACTACCTATTTGACTCAAGCTATTTTTGTGGGACGACAAATCTTGTGGTACATTTCCATCTAACAAACCTAAATACTTCCTCCGTTCCGAATTAGTTGACATAGATTTGTCTAAATACGGATGTATCTTGTGTAGATACATCATCTAGACATATCTTTTGTTAGTTGTCAAACATATATTTTTTGTTCAGGGCTTTTTCATATGGAATGTACATTGGGTCTGGCAGTATTACTTTGTAGTATGACTTAACATCATAACATGAGAACGCTAGTACATGAAAGAACAGACATTAAGAATCATGTGTGTGTGATTGTACATTCACCTGATTGGTTTCAGGTTTTGCCAAATTAGTTCTGTTGATATGCAAAGGAAATTACCACACAAGAGCAGTCCAAAACTACTGTGATACTGTCGGCGTGGGAAGTTATTCCACACTGCCTAAATGTTGAATCTGCTGAAGCAATTGTCAGGGTTACGAGACATCAAAGCTATTCTCATGAACTTTGCCCAGCCGGTTCAGATTGAAAGTGATTGTGCCGGTGACGCCGCAGTTCAGTCAAAGGTCCGGTTTCAGCAGCAGTTTATCCGAGAGGATGCAGGCGAGAGCTGGGTTCAGCCATTTCTTCTTCTCATAAACCCGAAGATGCCTGCAGAACAATCAGTGCCATCTTGGTCAAACCAATTTGTATTACTCTCTCCGAGAAAGCCAAATTTATATGATTCGAATAATAAATATCAGCTTTACCAAATGCAAATTATACAGAAAAATATCCAAAGCACAGAACATAAATAGAAGAAGAAATATTTTTTGATGGCAATAGAAGAACAATTAGTTTGTGCTGCAACACTTTCGCCCACTACAGTTGGCATGTTCTCATGTTTTTCTGCTACATGATTACATATGACCACGGTAGAAAGTAGTAAAAGATCAGTGACTGAATGGCTCCGTCATAGGCAAAAACTAAGCTTCTAGATTGTCAAGAGATTTAAGATTTATTTTGTGCATCATGCACATGTGACAGGCTCAAAGGGTACAAAGCCGAAAGCCGGTATCTAACTCAATAGCATACTTATGAGAATTGGAACAATAACCAGAGGGTTTCATGCACTAGATACCTATAAGAAAAAATCAAGCCTCCTCTTGTAAACTGAGTAACCAAGACCACTTTAGAATTGGGCCCATATGTGGCAGCCCAATAAGCAATTTCAGAAAATCTCAAAGCCCATTTTTGTGGCAGCACACATGGGAGTGGAGTGGGAGCTAAAGTTTAGTCCCACATTGCTAGTTGGAGGAGAGTTGCACCAACTTATATAGTAGAGTGTTGTGCTACTTGGTAAGCTTGTGAGAATAAGAGGCTCTCTCACGCGCTCCTCCTCCTCCGCCGCCGCTATTTTTGCAGTCCGGGAAAAACGGTTTGGACGGACGCGTCACAGTTAGTCGGTTCGGGTCGCTCCCGAATCGTGGGCTACTGTAACCGACCCAAAACGTGCGCGACGTGGACTTGGCCCACGGTGTACGTGTTAGGGTTTTCCGAACCGCACTATATATTGCCGTGCACTGCGTGCGCCGTCACATTCGAATCAATCTAGGTTTTGCCAATCTCGTGCCTTGCGCCGCCACCGTAGTCTACTCCATCCCGTGCGCCGGCGAACGGGACAGCAGGTCTCCGGAACCACTTGTCCTTGTGATCCTGTACGGGAGAGGGCGAATAAGGTTTTTGGGAAGCGCCTCGCGCGACTGCTTTCAAGTTCTTCATCACGGCTCGACTTCCTGGACGATCTCCGGGTCCGCGGGCGACTCGTCTCCAACGTCGTCTTCTTCGAGCTGCTACCGTCGCCGCTCAACTGCTGCCGTCGCTGCTCCAACGACTAGTTCATCTACAATTGTTCGGTACGTTCGTCATGTTCCGATGGCTGTGTTCGTAGATGTCTTGCTGTTGTTCATGTTAATTAATACGTCTAGTATTTTCGAGATTAACATGTTAGTAGCTCTTGCGATCATGCTATATATTCTGGAATTAATCATGGAAATTATGCCTAATAATCCAACAATCCAAAAACCTTATGTTGTTATAGGCAATTTCCTGAGTTAAACATGGGACATCTATCTGATGCGCTGAGGCCGGACAAGTTTACCGGTGTGGACTTTAAGAGATGGCAGTACAAGACCACACTGTGGTTGCGATCTCTGAAAGTGTTCGAGCTAGTGAGGGTTTACCTGAAGGAACTATATCTGACGAGGATCAGAACAAGTTCAAGGAAACCAATACTGCCTTTGTGGGACTCGTTCTGAGTGCTCTTAGCAACAAGCTGTTTGATGTGTACATGCACATTACAGATGCCAAAGAGCTCTGGGAGGCACTGAACGCTAAGTTCGGTGTAGCAGATGCTGGCAGTGAACTGTACATCATGGAGAGCTTCCATGACTTCAGGATGGCTAACAACCGTTCTGTAGTCGAACAGGCTCATGAGATACAGTGCATTGCTAAGGAGCTTGAGCACGCTAAGTGTGCCTTACCTGACAAGTTTGTGGCTGGATGCATTATTGCAAAGTTGCCCTCTTCATGGAGGAACTTCGCCACAACTCTCAAACACAAGAGACAGGAGATATCGGTTGAAAACCTGATAGCGTCTCTTGATGTTGAGGAGAAGGCTCGGGCTAAGGACACTGCTGAGAGAGGTGGTGAAGGTCAGTCTAGCGCCAACATGGTGCAGAAGAACTTTCACCATGGCAAGAGCAAGGCAAAGAGCAAGCCTTCCTTCAACATGCCTACCAAGACTACTTCTTTCAAGAAGAAGAAGATGCTGAACAAATCTGAGCTAAAGTGCTACACTTGTGGAGAGCCCGGACACTTCTCTGTGGACTGCCCAGATCGTGCAGACAAGAAAGGGAAGGCGCCAAAGCATGTCAACGTCGTGACCGCTAGCAATGCTGATGGGTACGGTAATTTACCGATTGTGCTTTCAGTATTTCAATCTCCATGTTGGTGGATTGATACGGGTGCTAATGTTCATGTATGTGCTGACATCTCTATGTTCACTTCTTATCAGTCGCAGATTCAAGCGTCTTAATGGGGAATGGATCACATGCTTCTGTTCGTGGTGTTGGCACGGTAGATCTGAAGTTTACTTCGGGGAAGATCGTGCAGCTGAGGAACGTGCAGCATGTCCCTACTATGAACAAGAATCTCGTTAGCGGCTCCCTTCTATGCAGAGATGGGTTTAAATTAGTCTTGGAGTCCAATAAAGTAGTTGTGTCAAAGTTTGGACAATTTATTGGTAAAGGGTATGAGTGCGGAGGCTTGTTCCGCTTTTCATTATCGGATTTTTGTAATAAGTCAGTAAACCATATTTGTGGCAGTGTGGATTCGGATGCTAATGTTTGGCACTCTCGTTTATGTCATGTTAATTTTGGTTTAATGAGTAGACTTTCCAGTTTGAGTTTAATTCCTACTTTCACCATTGCCAAAGGTTCTAAGTGCCATAGCTGTGTGCAATCTAAGCAACCTCGAAAGCCTCACAAGGCAGCCGAGGAGAGAAACTTGGCACTCTAGAACTCGTACATTCGGATCTATGTGAGATGAATGGCGTGTTGACAAAAGGTGATAAGAGATATTTCATGACTTTAATCGATGATGCTACTAGGTTCTGTTATGTATATTTGTTGCACACTAAAGATGAAGCTTTAGACTACTTTAAAATTTATAAAGCTGAAGTAGAAAATCAATTAGAGAGAAAGATCAAACGTCTTAGGTCAGATCGTGGTGGCGAGTATTTCTCCAACGTATTTGATGAATTCTGTGAGGAACATGGTATTATTCATGAGAGGACGCCTCCCTATTCGCCCAATCAAACGGGGTTGCCGAGAGGAAAAACCGCACGCTGACCGACTTGGTGAACGCCATGTTGGACACTGCTGGTTTATCTAAGGCATGGTGGGGGGAGCTTTGTTGACTTCGTGTCATGTCCTGAATAGAGTTCCTAACAAGGATAAAGAGAAGACACCTTACGAGGAGTGGTCTGGGAGAAAACCATCACTTTCTTATTTTCGTACTTGGGGATGTTTGGCGAAAGTCAATGTTCCAATTCCTAAGAAACGAAAACTTGGACCGAAGACAGTGGATTGTGTCTTTCTAGGTTATGCTCAGCGGAGCATTTGCTATAGATTTTTAGTGGTTAAATCTGAGATACCTGATATGCATGTTGATACTATTTTGGAATCTCGTGATGCATTTTTTGAGAACGTTTCCTATGAAGGATATGCATAGCATTGCTAGAATTTCTTCTGAGATTTTGAACCTAGTACATCTGTTGATCATTCTGAACAACCACATGTTGAGGAAGTCCTTGAGAAGGATGACAATGAATCAGCTCCCAAGAGGAGCAAGAGACAGAGGACTGAAAAATCCTTTGGTGATGATTTCATTGTGTACCTTGTGGACAATACTCCCACGTCCATTGCAGAGGCATTTGCATCTCCTGATGCTGATGACTGGAAAGAAGCTGTCCATAATGAGATGGACTCGATTCTTTCTAATGGAACTTGGGAATTATCTGAACGACCCTACGGCTGCAAACCTGTGGGTTGTAAGTGGGTGTTCAAGAAGAAGCTAAGGCCTGATGGTACTATTGAGAAGTACAAGGCACGGCTTGTGGCCAAGGGCTACACCCAGCGTGAAGGCGAAGATTACTTTGACACCTATTCACCTGTTGCGACTACCACCATTCGTGTACTACTTTCCCTGGCTGCCTCCTATGGTCTTATCGTTCATCAAATGGACGTAAAGACAGCTTTCCTTAACGGAGAGTTGGAAGAGGAAATCTATATGGATCAGCCTGATGGGTTTGTAGTAAAAGGTGAAGAGAAAGGTGTGCAAATTGTTAAAATCTTTGTATGGGCTGAAGCAAGCACCTAAGCAATGGCATGAGAAGTTTGACAGAACTTTAACTTCTGCAGGCTTTGCCATTAATGAGGCTGATAGGTGTGTATATTATCGCCATGGTGGGGGCGATAGTGTTATATTATGCTTGTATGTTGATGACATACTTATTTTCGGTACAAGCATGATAGTGATAAATGAGGTCAAGTCTTTTCTGTCAAAGAGCTTTGATATGAAGAGGGACAAGCTGATGTGATCCTGAACATTAAGTTGATTAGGGAAGAGTGGGATTACGTTAACGCAATCACACTATGTTGAGAAGGTCTTGAGCCGCTTTGGTTATATAGACAGCAAGCCTTCTCCAACACCCTATGATCCCAGTGTGACACTCAGAAAGAACAAAAAGGAAACGAGAGATCAATTAAGATATTCTCAAGTGATCGGTTCACTCATGTACCTTGCGAGCGCGACGAGACCTGATATCTCTTTTGCTGTGAGCAAGTTGAGCAGGTTCATGTCTAACCCGGGTATTGATCATTGGCATGCACTTGAAAGGGTCATGCGCTATCTGAACGGTACAATGAGTTATGGGATTCACTATTCAGGGCACCCTGCGGTGCTTGAGGGATACTGTGATGCGAACTGGATCTCAGATGTTGATGAGCTCTACGCCACAAGTGGATATGCATTTATTCTTGGAGGTGGCGCAGTGTCATGGAGGTCTTGCAAACAGACCATTTTGACGAGGTCAACCATGGAAGCAGAACTTGCTGCTTTAGATACAGCTTCTGTTGACAGAATGGCTGCGTGAGCTCTTGATGGACTTGCCGGTGGTTGAGAAACCATTACCGGCCATCCTTATGAACTGTGACAACCAAACGGTTATTACGAAAGTGAACAGTGCTAAGGATAATGCGAAGTCATCAAGACACGTCAAGAGACGCTTGAAGTCTGTCAGGAAAATGAGAAACTCCGGAGTAATAACTGTTAGTTATATTCAAACAGACAAAAACCTGGCAGATCCCTTTACGGGACTATCACGTAATGTGATAGATAGTGCATCGAGGGAGATGGGGTTGAGACCCGTGAGCGTTACACCATAGTGGTAACCCAACCTATGTGATCGGAGATCCCGTGAATTAGGACCTGGGAAGAACAAGCTAGTGGTTTAACTGAGGAGAGTTATTTGTAACCCTCTCCGTGGGAAGATGCATAACTCTCACATTCTGTAAGGCAGGTTGGCAATATGCCTTAATGTGTTTCTGTTGGCTATTCGTAGCAAAGGTGCTATCCTACAGAGCGACCTTGAAAGAACACACCTATATGAGTCCGACTGTTAAACGTCGCAGTCTATGAGATTTGGGTGATCTCTAGTAAGCTCATGAAGAGACCAGGGAGTATGACGCATATGCTCCACCCGCGGGGTAGGCTACTGGCAGCCACGTACTGGTTATGACTTTGAGTGAAGTCTATTGGCACCAAACTTGCAATTCAAGGTTCGTCCATTGTTCAAGTTGCTGGTAGATGTAGCTTGAAGCTCTAGGCGGAAGTTCAACTTAACAGTCTCTGCTGAAACACTGGTATATAAAAAGAAACGAGATTTGGCAAATATCTCTAAATGGGGATTTGAGATCTGGTGGGGGATTGTTAGAATTGGGCCCATATGTGGCAGCCCAATAGAAATTTCAGAAAATCTCAAAGCCCATTTTTGTGGCAGCACACATGGGAGTGGAGTGGGAGCTAAAGTTTAGTCCCACATTGCTAGTTGGAGGAGAGTTGCACCAACTTATATAGTAGAGTGTTGTGCTACTTGGTAAGCTTGTGAGAACAAGAGGCTCTCTCACGCGCTCCTCCTCCCCTCCGCCGCCGCTCACACGCACGCATTATACGTCTCAAACGTATCTATAATTTTTGATGTTCCATGCTTGTTTTATACCAATTGCTACATGTTTTACATACACTTCATACCATTATTATGCATTTTCTGGGACTAACCTATTAACAAGATGTCGAAGCGCCAGTTCCTGTTTTCGCTGTTTTTGTATTCCAGAAAAGCTATCTGGAAATATTCTCGGAATTGGACGAAAATTTACGGAGGCCCCTATTTTATCAGAAGACACCTGGAGTCCGAAGGAGAGGCGAAGTGGAGCCACGAGGGCCCCACACGTGGGCTCGCGTGGCCAAGGGCCCACCGGCGCCGAGGGGTGGTGTCGCCTCCTCGTGCACCGCCTCGCGACGCCCTTTGGCCTATATATTGCTCCTACCCAAAAACCCTAAAAGAATCGACGATTTCCCAGAAAAGTTCCAGAGCTCCGCCGCCACCAAAAACCCTAATTCGGGGGACAGAAGTCTCTGTTTCGGCACCTTGCCGGACGGGAATTGCCCCGGAGCCATCTCCATCGACGCCACCGCCATCTTCATCGCCGTTGCTGCCTCCCATGATGAGGAGGGAGTAGTTCTTCATCGGGGCTGAGGGCTCTACCGGTAGCTATGTGGTTTATCTCTCTCCCATGGTGTGATCTTTATGTGATCATGAGCTTTGTAATCTAGTTGAATCCATAGATGTTACTCTTCATTATCTTATATATGCTACTCAAGTGGTTTTATTAATGTAATCTCCGGAGTCACCTTTGTCCCACGGTGCGAAGTTGACAGTGTGCGCCCCGTGTGTGGCTCTTAGGCTAAAGATAACAGGAATACTTATCATGAGTTATTATTTGCGTTGGATGTCTCTATGAAATTGCGGTGTTTGTCTAGTACTATTTAGGGCGCTCAAGTTGACAGTGTGGGGTTCCCTAGATGTGGAATGCGACTTTAAGGTGTGCTGTTATAGCCCTACGCAGTGGATTGGTGTTCGTTATCCAACGAGAGAATAATTCAGAGTAGCATAGTGAAGAGGAAATATCTATGTATTCAATTATATTATTATTGTTGAGAGTGTCCACTAGTGAAAGTATGATCCCTAGGCCTTGTTTCTAAGCATTGAAACACCGTTTACAACCAGTTCTGCTACATGTTTGCTTGCTGCCATTTTTATTTCAGATTGCAATTACCACTTATAATCATCCATATTACTTGTATTTTAATATCTCTTCGCCGAACTAGTGCACCTATACACCTGACAAGTGTATTGGGTGTGTTGGGGACACAAGAGACTTCTTGTATCTTAATTGCAGGGTTGCTTGAGAGGGATATCTTTGACCTCTACCTCCCTGAGTTCGATAAACCTTGGGTGATTCACTTAAGGGAAACTTGCTGCTGTTCTACAAACCTCTGCACTTGGAGGCCCAACACTGTCTACAAGAATAGAAGCGTGCGTAGACATCAAGCTATTTTCTGGCGCCGTTGCCGGGGAGGTAAGGTAAAAGGTACTCACATCCTCCAGCTACTTAGCTATTTTCTAGCACTGTTGCTGACGTGTGAGTGCTCGAAGGTATTTCCTTTAGATTCTGCAATTATATCTTTTTGTTTCTTGTTTTTATTTTACTAGTTAGGCTTAATGGAAAACAACAAAAAAATTAGAGAGCTCTATGAAATTTATCTTGAGTTAGGACATGATGCTTTTGAAGAGAAAATTAAAAAACCTATGGAAATTTGTTTGCATAATAGTGGTAGCAATTTTATTAGCATGAATTCTTTGAACACCATTATTGCTAATGCTATGGAAAAGTCTAAGCTTGGGGAAGCTGGTTTTGATGAATATGATATTTTTAGTCCCCCAAGTTTTGAGGAGAAAATTTTCTTTGATGATACTTTGCCTCCAATTTATGATGATTATAATGATAGTGGTATTTTGGTGCCACCTACTATGGAGGATAAAGTTTATTATGATTATACTATGCCTGCAATTTATGATGATTACAATGATGCTTGTGATAGTTTTACTCCCACTATTACTAATATAATTAATTATGCTTATGTGGAGAGTAATGATACTTTTATGCATGTGGATCATGATAAGAATGCTTTATGTGATAGCTATATTGTTGAGTTTATTCATGATGCCACTGAAAATTATTTTGAGAGAGGAAAGTATGGTTATAGAAATCTTCATGTTACTAAATTTCTTCTCTTTATGATGAAGGTTTTGAGCTTTCTCTTGATTTGCTTTTATTTGCTGGGTACTTTAAGACCTACTGGTCCTTATGAGAGAGGGATACACGGTTTCATATATCTCAATAATATTAAGTCTTCTCTCTTTATGTTGAAATTTTTGAAGCTCCACTTGTTTTGCCTTCCTATGCTAGTCACTTTGTGCTTTATTGATTTATTTTCTTACAAGATTCCTTTGCATAGGAAGTGGGTTAGACTTAAATGTGTTTGATATTTGCTTCTCGATGCTCTTTCATATTCAACTCTTATACATATGAGAGCATCATCAAAATTATCATGCCTAGCTAAAAGGCTTTAAAGAAAAGCGCTTGTGGGAGACAACCCATTATTTTTATTTTCTGCTATTTTTATTTTATTTGAGTCAAGGTGCTGTTTACTTATGTATCAATGCCTTTGTATCTTTATTTTCTTGCATTGTTGTGCCAAGTAAGGCCTCTAATAGGAAGATGATGCTAGATTTGGATTTCTGCGCAGGAACAGATTTCTGCTGTTCACCGTTTTGCTTCTGTAAAATCACAGAAAAATTATTTAAATCTGAAAATTTTGTGCGTGATCCTCAGATATGTATGCATCTTTCGTTAGTTCAAAGTTTTTCGATCTGAGCGTCGTAAGTGCCTCGAAAAAATTCGTCTTTGCGGACTGTTCTGTTTTAGACAGATTATGCCTTTTTATTTTGCATTCTCTCTTTTACTAGTGTTGAGTGAAATTCTTTTTTGGGTGGAAGAGCTTCACATAACATCAGTGGCAGTAGCTAATGTTTAAAGTAACAAGTCATATTGCGTCTTTATAGAACATGTGAGTTTTTGATTGTGCACTAACCCTCTAATGAGATTTGCTTTGAGTTTGGTGTGACGGAAGTTTTCAAGGGTCAAGAGGGAAGAGTGATATAATAGGATGGAGAAGAGTGAAGAGCTCAAGCTTGGGGAGGCTCCCATGGATCTCCCCAGCATATTTCAAGAAGACTCAAGCGTCTAAGCTTGGGGATGCCCAAGGCATCCCCTTCTTCATCGGCAAAATTATCAGGTCATCTCTAGTGAAACTATATTTTAATTCTTTCACATCATATGTGCTTTTCTTGGAGCGTCTGTGTGCTTTTATTTTCAGTATTGTACTTTTATTTTCAATAAAGCTTGACTGGACCCTAGCATTCTTGATTGGGAGAGAGACACGCTCCGCTTTTTCATGAGAATACTCCTATTCTTCACTTATATTTGTTGAGTATTCATATCTAGCGCTGTTCAGCTTTTAGCTCTTGTTTTCATGTATCTCTTGTCAGAGCTATTAGCTTTCTTTTGTAGAAAGTACTCTCTTGCTTCACTTATATTGTTTGGAGAGTTGTTGAAATGAATTGATTGGTGTTTGGTTGGTTCAGAAAATGTTGCATGTGGTAATTGGTATAAGGAAAAACTTGCATAATCTTGTAGATCACTAATTGGATAACTTGATGCTTGTCAATTGTTTTGAGTTAACAAGTAGATCATGATTAAATTTGTGCATCACATGAGTTAAGCCTATTAGTGAAGAACTACCGTAAAGCTTGTTGAAAATTTGGTTTGCATCGGTGGTATCTCTAAGGTCTAGATATTTTCTAATAACAGGGTTTGGTTAACAAGGAAGACGGTATGAAGTCTTATAACGTTTGCAATATGTTTGTCATATAAAACTTGGTGTACGGGTTGATATTCTTGTTTGCTTACATAAACCTTGCTAGCCTAAACTCTGTACTGAGAGGGAATGCTTCTCGTGCATCCAAATCCTTGAGCCAAAATCCATGCCATTTGTGTCCACCATAACTACCTATATGTGGTATTTCCTTGCCACTCCAAGTAAATTTTTCATGTGCTACCTTTAAATTATTCAAAATGTTATTATTCCCTTTTGTGTCAATGTTTACTAGCTCATGAGGAATTAGTGTGGTTATTCTTTATTCTAGTTGTCAAATGGACTTTTACACCTGGACTAGCGGCATATACATCCGCTTATCCTCTAATTTGCAAAAAGAGCTGGCAACGGGGTGCCCAGTCCCAATTAATTACAACTTTAACCATTAACTCTCTTCACACTTTTGCCCTGATTCATCAGTAAGCAATGACAAACAGTGAAATACCTGCGTGTGTAAACCAAAGAGAAAGAGGGATGATCTGCCTTGCTGGTAGAAATAACGTCCTTCATGGGAGCCGCTCTTAAAAGTCCGTTTGACAGGTAGAATTGTTCTCACCCGCTACCATTCGTTGACAATTAACAAAACCTCTCAAAACTAGATACTCCTCCATGGTATGTGATTGATGGAAGGCACCCGAGGATTCGGTTAGCCATGGCTTGTGTTAGCAAGGTTGGGAGGAGTGTCAAATATTTTATGCAATCTCTATATGTTTTTCAAAAACCTAAAAGCTCTAGCACATGACTTAATCCCTGCTTCCCTCTGCGAAGGGCCTTTCTTTTACTTTTATGTTGAGTCAGTTTTCCTATTCTTTCTGTCTTCCACAAGCAAACACTAGTGTCAACTTTGTTACAACATGCGTTATATGCTACGTATTGGACTTGTTATACTACTTTGTGTTGACGATATCCATGAGATAAATATGTTGAAAGTTGAAGCAAATGCTGAAACTTAATTCTTCCTTTGTGTTGATTAAATACCTTTTATTAGAAACTATTGCTTTATGAGTTAACTCTTATGTAAAACTGTTTGATGCTTGTCTCGAAAGTACTATTCATGAAAACGTTTAGCTTGTGTGATTCATTGTTTACTCATTATCTATTTGGTAGCAAACTATAGACCATTGACTTGGATCACTTCATTCATTTACATGTGCCTTACAATATTATATGATCAAGATTATGATGGTAGCATGTCACCTCAAAAATTATTTTGTTTTTATCGTTTACCTACTCGAGGACGAGCAGGAACTAAGCTTGGGGATGCTGATACGTCTCAAACGTATCTATAATTTTTGATGTTCCATGCTTATTTTATACCAATTGCTACATGTTTTACATACACTTCATACCATTATTATGCATTTTCTGGACTAACCTATTAACAAGATGCCGAAGCGCCAGTTCCTGTTTTCTGCTGTTTTTGTATTCCAGAAAAGCTAGTCTGGAAATATTCTCGGAATTGGACGAAAATTTACGGAGGCCCCTATTTTATCAGAAGACACCTGGAGTCCGAAGGAGAGGCGAAGTGGAGCCACGAGGGCCCCACACGTGGGCTCGGCGCGGCCAAGGGCCCACCGGCGCCGATGGGTGGTGTCGCCTCCTCGTGCACCGCCTCGCGACGCCCTTTGGCCTATATATTGCTCCTACCCGAAAACCCTAAAAGAATCGACGATTTCCCAGAAAAGTTCCAAAGCTCCGCCGCCACCAAAAACCCTAATTCGGGGGACAGAAGTCTCTGTTTCGGCACCTTGCCGGGACGGGGAATTGCCCCGGAGCCATCTCCATCGACGCCACCGCCATCTTCATCGCCGTCGCTGCCTCCCATGATGAGGAGGGAGTAGTTCTTCATGACGAGCTATGTGGTTTATCTCTCTCTCCCATGATGTGATCTATATGTGATCATGAGCTTTGTAATCTTGTTGAATTCCTAGATGTTACTGATGCATGTAAAATGCATACATGAACTTTGCACTTTAATTGCTTATATTCCAATCATATTTGCATCATATAAGGGTTATATCAATGTTTTATCATGATTTTGGGAATACTTCATAGTTTTCCCATTTATTTGGAATTAACCCTGCACAGGCAGAAAACCCTAGTTTTTATTTTAATGTTTCAGGGACCCAAACGTCAACGAAATCACCTGGAAATTTACGGGCGTCAATATTTGGAAGGAAGAAGGACTACGGAAAAAGGAAGCGAGCAAACGGAGGCCCGAGGGCCAAACGGCATGGCCCACGCGGCCCAGTACTGGCCGCGTGGGACCCACCCGTTTGGGCCTCGTGGCTCCGTTGCCGTCGATCTTCGCTCCACCGCCTTCGTCTTGACCTAAAAACGCCTATAAAAAAGGTCCCCCGACGTTCTCTGGAAGGAGCGCCGCAGAAACACCGAAACGGAGATCAGGAGCTGCAGATTGGAGGGGGAAAACTCCGGCGGGGCGCTGCCGGCGTGGTCTCCATCTTCTCCATCGACTTCTCCACCGTCTCCATGATGAAGAGGGAGTAGTCCACCTCTGGACTATGGGTTTGTGGAAGTAACTTATGTATCTCTCCTCTCTTGAGCTTCACTAATTAGCACCGTATGAGCTGCTGAACATGATTACGGTCACCGTTGTAATACCTTTGTGGTGGATCTTTATGAGTTAATATATGTTTGAGATTGCAATGTTTGTTTCAGTTATGAGTATAGATGCATATTATGTACCCCGTTCTTGTCTACTTGTTTTGATCAAGCATGTTTATGAGAGCGTGTGTGGGGGAACGTGTGCATTAGTTGGAGTAACGGGGGGTGGCTAGTGCAGTGAACGTGAGAGAAAGTTCTGCGATCCACTTTGGTATCTTTACCTTACTTTGTTACCTCACTAGGGATAAACTAAAATACCATGCTACCGGGGATGTGGGCGTGACCATTGCCACTACTCCATGACTAGATCTAGCATGTTCTTATTTTCACTTCATGTCATGATACTTAATGCTATACTCTGAGTTATCTTAATTACTGAGGTGTTATGATTTAGTTCGCATCTTGGTGGAGTATAAGAGAGGTTAATAACCAAAAGATCTCTATGTTAGGACGTGATGCCCATATATCTAAGTAACTTGTTATCAAACCCTGTGTTGCAATCTCATATGTTAACTTTGTGTGTTCCATTGTCTACCACTTTATAAAGAGAGAGTGCATTTGTGAAACCATGAACCCCAGTCCATTTTTAATCATAAGAAACACCTTTCCAACACCATATACCACTTTTCTATTTTCAGCCATCATTAAATCCGAAAATACAAAAATACTTTTCATCTTGCATACATCATTCAAAAACCCAAAAATATCATTTACATTGCATCCACCATCATTGCATATTTATTTCTTGTTTGCATTGCATAACTATCCTGATATCATTCTTACACCTTGTGCTTGACAACCACAGGTGAGGTTGAGGACCAAAACATCTAACCTTGTTTTGTAGGTAACCAAAAGAAGGATAAGAAGATAAATCTACCACTTCAGATTCCCCGAGAGTTCGATATTAAACCCTCGAGTCACCCCTCGTGGGGAAAACTGTCTTCCACTTACTATACACTCTGCACTTGGAGTCTCAACCTAATCCCGTTTATTTGTGCAGGCATCAAGACTTGCTCTTCGGGATCATCAAGACGTTTTCTGGCGCCGTTGCCGGGGAATCGTAGCTGAGAGATTTATCCAAGGGTGTGCATCATCGCATTCATCTCACAACAAAGTCAACGTCACCAACTTGTGCTAACACCTAAGCTTGGGGAGGTTGCACCTACGTGAGCACCATCTTATCCATCTTTACTTACAAAGCAATTTATTTGTTTTGTTAGTGTCATTGCATATCATATCATATTTATTTCAGTTTTGCATAAAAAATTAAAAATACCAAAAAAAACTTGCTAAAATGGGAGAAAGAACTAAGCTGTGTGACTACACAAACACTCCTAATGATCAATTTATCACGAGAGCTATTGCCACACCTAAGATAAATGCTGAGAGTTATGAAGTAAGTCCTAGTTTGTTGAACTTGATAACTAGGGAACAATTTGGTGGTAGTGCTATGGAGGATGCCTCTATGCATCTTCATGACTTTGTTGAAATATGTGACATGCAAAAGTTTAAAAATGTGGAAAGTGATATCCTAAAACTGAAGTTATTTCCTTTTTCACTTAGAGGAAAAGCTAAAGAGTGGTTGCATTCCTTGCCATCTGGTAGTATTAATTCTTGGGATGATCTAAAAGAAGCTTTCATTAAGAAATATTATCCCCCTGTTAAAATTTTGCAAAATAGAAACAACATCCTTTCTTTTAGGCAAAATGAAAATGAACATGTTGCTATGGCTTGGGATAGGATAAAACTTATGCTTAGAACTTGTCCCTCACATGGAGTTAATGAATGGACCATATTACACTCTTTCTACAATGGTTTAAACTACATGTCTAGAAACATACTTGATTCTGCTGCTGGAGGTGCTTTTATGAGTAAGACTATAGTAGAAGCTAAAAATATATTGGAAAGCATTTTACAAAACTATAGTCAATGGCATACTGATAGGGCACCTAATCCTTCTAAGAAAGTGAACTCTATTGAAGAAACTAATGATTTGTCATCTAAAATGGATACTATTCTTGCTTTGCTTAATAAACCTAGTGTTGAAAATGTTCCTTTGCAAGAACTAGTTGGAAACAATTCTGAAAATATTGATGTCAACTTCATTAGGAACTATGGTAATAATGGGTATGGTAACAACAATTATAACTCTTATAATAAACCCCCATATGTGCCAAATAAATATGCTTCTAGTGGTAATGTTTCTAGTGACTTGGAAAACACCATTAGATCTTTTATATCTACCCAAAAAGAGCTTAATAAGGAATTTATCTCTAAGTTTGAAAAACAAGATGCTTTGTTTGAAAGGGTAGATCAGCTTACTAAGGAAGTCTCATCATTAAAGAGCATCATTACAGCCCAAAAACATGAGGAAACAATAAAATATTGCCAAGAGGTTATCAATAAGTCTTGGGAACACATTCATGAGCAAGAGAGAGTTGCTAAAGAATCTATTGGGGTAATGAAAGAGGTTGAAGTTGAGGAAGTTAAAATGCTTAATGAAGTCAAGGATCCTTTGCTTGACTTAGAAAATTGTAGCTTGCATGAATTAATATCTATCTTACAAAAATTTGCAAGTGATCCTTCCATCAACACTAACCAAGCAGGTTTTGGTTCTTATATTGCTAATCATGTCTTGAAAGAAAAGATTGCTAGGTACAACCAAGAGGCTATGATACCACCTAAGCTTGGGGATATGTGGATACCTAAGGTACTAGTAACTATTGGAAAAGAGACACACCATGCCATACTTGATCTAGGATCTAGTGTCTCTGTTTTATCTAAAGAACTATATGAAGTGCTTGAATTGAAAAATCTTGAAAAATGCTCTATTGAACTAGCACTTGCTGATGACTCTATTAAACATGCTTTGGGAAAAGTAAGTGATGTTATGGTAGAGTTACATATGACTTTTGTGCCTGTGGATTTTCTAATCATGGATATGGGGAATAAAACCTCTAGTCCTATTATTCTTGGAAGACCTTTTCTTCGTACCACAGGTGCTATCATTGATTCAAAGGAAGGGAATGTAAAGTTTCAGTTTCCACACAAGAAGTGCATGGAACACTTTCCAAGGAAGAGGGAACCACCAAAGTTCAAGCTCCCTCATGAGCTTCGTCCACAATAAAACAACAAGTAAGAAGCCTAGCTATATGGCTATAAAGAAAGCGCTTTGCGGGAGGCAACCCGGTTATTTTTTGTGTGATTTTTCTTTGTGTCCTCTTGCTGTAACAAGAGATTTTGTGTCTAGTTAGGTTCTGGAGTTTTTAATAAAGTGCCAAGTTTTACCCTTTTTGGTTTGAAAAGTTGCTTATAGCGTTCGGAGATTTTATTCCTGCACGAGTCAGTGCACGGTATGATTTTTAATTCTTATTCTGTAACTCCGAATGAGCTCATATTTGAACTGTAGTTGCAACTTTTCATCCTCTGTATGCATGAATTTTTCGGAATTTTTCGAGAAAGTTTGGTAGGGTAGAAAAATACGTTTTGCTGCTGCTGTTTTTCTGGACAGATTCTGTCCCATTTTGTTTGATGCATGCTTTGAGCTTTTAAGTTGAATCTTTTTGATCCAATTGAGTTTATGAGTAGGCATACAACATTATACACTTTCTGGACATTCATATGAATTTTTGTTCAAGGATTATATGCAGCAAGGAACCTATTTGTTTATCACTATTAATGCACCCCACAGAAAAGAGATGGGAGAAACGGTGTTTTGAAGTTTTTTCACAGGGATTGGAGGAGATGCACCAAGAGCTATCCAAGGATGGTGAAGACCATAAGCTTGGGGATGTGAAGACAACCCCGCTGGACCTACACACTCTCGGTTTGCACACGTCCAACTTCTGTTTTTCGATCGAAACACTTTATCGCATAAACTTGGAGCGTCGTTTTTTTTTTGTTTGAGTCTTGAGAGACCACCACACTATCAATTATATATGAGAGAGCTACTGGAAATATGGGTTGAAATATGTTGGATGCTTTTATAAGATTGGGAAAAGGGATGTTTGACTTGATTTTTAATGATACATATAGTTGCATGATTCATGAGCTTGTTTATGAGTAATAGTTTGCAAATTCTTTTTGTAGAGCTATCACTTATTCATGTTTTGGTGCTGATTGTTATTTACTTGGTTTAACATGGATTAGTTAGTTCTATGGACACTCATGCATGCATCTAGATGGTCAACTTTCTCCCTTTTGCTAGCCCAAAAACTCCAACAAGCAAAAACTTGTTTCCAACACCTTCAACCAAAGTTATTCCAGTGAGTCCACCATATCTACCTATTGGCTTTATGCTATTCCGAGTATGTTTAACATGTTGTTTGTGTTATCTTACCTCTGAATGAAAATGTTTATGTTATTGATTGCAATGGAAAAAATTGGTTATATAGCTCTCACGAACTTGATGCACAATTTCTTTTATTTGCATAATAAAACATGACCCATTGTGATTAAGATTATGATGCTGTGGCTTGATGAATGTTGGGTTGGAGTTAGCCCATATGTGCTGTCACATGCAAGCTTTCAACATGCTCTTCATCTCATTTAGTTGATATCATGTACTTTTGTTATGGATGCTATCATGTGAAATGAGTGGAAATAAGTGAGTTTAAATGAGTTTGTATAAATGGTTAGAGAGACGCCTGGGCCGCTAATCTAAGCCATGCATCATTCATGGTGGAAATTTACTTACATACTATGGTGAACCTTCTGTGATACACCTTGCAATAAAAAACTATTCCAAATGGTAAATAAAAAGGGTGTTGAGATTGTTCATTTTGTTTGTTTGTCTTGTCATTTTGATATGGGCTTGTTCCATATCTGGGACAAGAGGTACCCCAGTTGACGCTCTTGATGATACTATTATTACTTACAATGATATAATTGAACTTGCTTTGTTTCCAAGTTGAGTAACATGGTGTAGTACTTGTATTCAAGGGGCATGAGACATTCAACCTTTCTTTATCAAGCACACTACTCATATTTGCTTTCACTTTAACCTTAATCATTCAAGATGCTATGATAGGGGCAATGAGAGCTTGACACCAATGAATACCTTATTGCAATCATTAACTTAAGTAGAAGAGTTTGGAAGTTGGATGAAACTTATGCATGCTTTACCTCTACTCACATATACATCTTTCCAAAGTGTACACCTATCATATTCAGATTTTCATCTACACTCTATGACCATTGTAGGATGTTCTACTTATCATTATGCATACATGTGTTCCATATTACTTGCTACTATGTTACACTTTGTGAACTATCAATGAACATCCTTGTCTTGAATACTTGATATCACTTCATAAACTATTTGCATATTGCTACTCCTTTGAAGAATGAATCATTTGACTATATGTAGCAATAGTAATCATCTTTGATATCCATTGTTAAGTATTAAATTGCAAAGTCCATGTTAGTTTTATCATCTTCATACTCGAGGACGAGCATGGATTAAGCTTGGGGATGTTGATGCATGTAAAATGCATACATGAACTTTGCACTTTAATTGCTTATATTCCAATCATATTTGCATCATATAAGGGTTATATCAATGTTTTATCATGATTTTGGGAATACTTCATAGTTTTCCATTTATTTGGAATTAACCCTGCACAGGCAGAAAACCCTAGTTTTGTATTTTAATGTTTCAGGGACCCAAACGTCAACGAAATCACCTGGAAATTTACGGGCGTCAATATTTGGAAGGAAGAAGGACTACGGAAAAAGGAAGCGAGCAAACGGAGGCCCGAGGGCCAAACGAGCATGGCCGCGTGGGACCCACCCGTTTGGGCCTCGTGGCTCCGTTGCCGTCGATCTTCGCTCCACCGTTCGTCTTGACCTAAAAACGCCTATAAAAAAGGTCCCCCGACGTTCTCTGGAAGGAGCGCCGCACAAACACAGAAACACCGAAACGGAGATCAGGAGCTGCAGATTGGAGGGGGAAAACTCCGGCGGGGCGCTGCCGGCGTGGTCTCCATCTTCTCCATCGACTTCTCCACCGTCTCCATGATGAAGAGGGAGTAGTCCACCTCTGGACTATGGGTTTGTGGAAGTAACTTATGTATCTCTCCTCTCTTGAGCTTCACTAATTAGCACCGTATGAGCTGCTGAACATGATTACGGTCACCGTTGTAATACCTTTGTGGTGGATCTTTATGAGTTAATATATGTTTGAGATTGCAATGTTTGTTTCAGTTATGAGTATAGATGCATATTATGTACCCCGTTCTTGTCTACTTGTTTTGATCAAGCATGTTTATGAGAGCGTGTGTGGGGGAACGTGTGCATTAGTTGGAGTAACGGGGGGTGGCTAGTGCAGTGAACGTGAGAGAAAGTTCTGCGATCCACTTTGGTATCTTTACCTTACTTTGTTACCTCACTAGGGATAAACTAAAATACCATGCTACCGGGGATGTGGGCGTGACCATTGCCACTACTCCATGACTAGATCTAGCATGTTCTTATTTTCACTTCATGTCATGATACTTAATGCTATACTCTGAGTTATCTTAATTACTGAGGTGTTATGATTTAGTTCGCATCTTGGTGGAGTATAAGAGAGGTTAATAACCAAAAGATCTCTATGTTAGGACGTGATGCCCATATATCTAAGTAACTTGTTATCAAACCCTGTGTTGCAATCTCATATGTTAACTTTGTGTGTTCCATTGTCTACCACTTTATAAAGAGAGAGTGCATTTGTGAAACCATGAACCCCAGTCCATTTTTAATCATAAGAAACACCTTTCCAACACCATATACCACTTTTTATTTTCAGCCATCATTAAATCCGAAAATACAAAAATACTTTTCATCTTGCATACATCATTCAAAAACCCAAAAATATCATTTACATTGCATCCACCATCATTGCATATTTATTTCTTGTTTGCATTGCATAACTATCCTGATATCATTCTTACACCTTGTGCTTGACAACCACAGGTGAGGTTGAGGACCAAAACATCTAACCTTGTTTTGTAGGTAACCAAAAGAAGGATAAGAAGATAAATCTACCACTTCAGATTCCCCGAGAGTTCGATATTAAACCCTCGAGTCACCCCTCGTGGGGAAAACTGTCTTCCACTTACTATACACTCTGCACTTGGAGTCTCAACCTAAATCCCGTTATTTGTGCAGGCATCAAGACTTGCTCTTCGGGATCATCAGTTACTCTTCATTATCTTATGATTATGCTACTCAAGTGGTTTTATTAATGTAAACTCCGGAGTCACCTTTGTCCCACGTGCGAAGTTGACAGTGTGCGCACCGTGTGTGGCTCTTAGGCTAAAGATTACATGAAAACTTATCATGAGTTATTATTTGCGCTGGATGTCTCTATGAAATTGCGGTGTTTGTCTAGTACTATTTAGGACGCTCAAGTTGACAGTGTGGGTTCCCTAGATGTGGAATGTGACTTTAAGTTGTGCTGTTATAGCCCTACGCAGTGGATTGGTGTTCGTTATCCAACGAGAGAATAATTCAGAGTAGCATAGTGAAGAGGAAATATCTATGTATTCAATTATATTATTATTGTTGAGAGTGTCCACTAGTGAAAGTATGATCCCTAGGCCTTATTTCTAAGCATTGGAACACCGTTTACTACCAGTTCTGCTACATGTTTGCTTGCTGCCATTTTTATTTCAGATTGCAATTACCACTTATAATCATCCATATTACTTGTATTTTAGTATCTCTTCGCCGAACTAGTGCACCTATACACCTGACAAGTGTATTGGGTGTGTTGGGGACACAAAGAGACTTCTTGTATCTTAATTGCAGGTTGCTTGAGAGGGATATCTTTGACCTCTACCTCCCTGAGTTCGATAAACCTTGGGTGATTCACTTAAGGAAACTTGCTGCTGTTTTACAAACCTCTGCACTTGGAGGCCCAACACTGTCTACAAGAATAGAAGCGTGCGTAGACATCAACGCACCGCGCCGCACCGCACCGCCCGCCCGTCTCGTCACGACGCGCCGCGGGTTGCGGGAATCTCGCCGAGCCGAGCTTTATTTTTGTAGTCCGGGAAAAACACCAAAAACGTGCGCGACGTGGACTTGGCCCACGGTGTACGTGTTAGGGTTTCCCGAACCGCACTATATATTGCCGTGCACTGCGTTCGCCGTCACTGTAACAGCCCCAAATTTGAGAACCTAAAAACCCGAAGAAAATTTCCACTTTTTGTGTTCCATTGCATCATGACATCCATATTAAATTGCTAAACAAATAAGACAATTGGTTGGCACCACCTAAAATCAAAATGCCAAACCTGCTTCAACAAATCCCACTTTAATGAAATCACTCAAACTTGCAAAACAAAATTACTTGACATCTTATATTTGTCAAGGAAGTTACAAAAGTTCCAAATATGATTTTTGCAAACTAATTTTGATTTGTAAAAATCAAATAATTGGAGAGAAACTCAAAATTGCCTGTGAGCAATTCCTATTTTATTTTCCTACCAATGAGTTTCAAATAATCTGGAAAAATTAGGGGAGCTTCAGATTAAGAAGGGAGGCTACCTGATTTTCTCAGATTTTTCTAAATTGTTTAAGTGCCTTAAATAAAATCCCCAAAGTCACTGTTTTTAAAAGAGAACTGGGAAGGACCAATCTGTGATGGATTAAAATCTGCCAGGGGCTCTTTGTAAAAACTCCTTCTTCCTCCTCCCTGTTGCGACCGCGAGCTCCGCTCCCCGCCGAACCAGCTCGACGCCGCGCCGGCCCCCTCCTCCTCTGCCCTCCACTGCAGGAAGACGAGCATCCCCACGAGCCTCACCTGCTCCACTCCCTCCCCCGATTTTTCCCTCTCTCTCTCTCGTTTCCTCTCCATGGCCGCGGCACAACTCGAGCTCGCCGTGCTCGTCGCCGCCGATTGAAGCTCCCCCGCGCAAATCGAAGTAGACCTGCATCTCCGCCGCGTCCCCAGCTCCTTCTCCGCCCGAGGAATCAAGGCGGGAGGCCGTGAATCGCCGCCGCCGTCCAGTTTCGTCTCCGCCCCCGACGCAGCTCCGCCGAGCTTCGCGCCGCCGCTTCCGTCCACCTCCGGCCTCGCCGTCTGCACCCCCGTGTTCGTGGTGAGCCTCTGGCCTCGCTGGCCCCTTCCCCTCTCCCCTCTCGCGCTGGTTCGAGTGCTCGCCGTAGCCACCGTCGCTGTGCCACCGTACGCCGTAGTTCATCGCCGTAGTGCGTCGACCGGTCGTGGAGCCGGCTTAACCGGCTGAGGGCCGGTTCCCTCGGGCCCATAGCCGGCCTCTCAGCCGGCCCAAACCGGTCTGGAGACCGGTTGGCTCTGGAGCAAGGCGGCCTGTCAGCCGGCCCAACCGGGCTGAGGCCGTGTTTGTTTTTTTTTTTTTTTCCCGCGAATTCTTTTTTTTCGTTTTCCCCTCTTGCGCATTGCCTCCTGCTCCTCCCTCGCACACTTAGGGACATCGAACCCCGATGAATCACCTGTTCCATCCCTCTCTCTCGAATTCGAGGAATCAATTTTATCGTTGTTAAAAATAACTTAATTAAAAGCATAAATTAAAAGAGGGAATAAAAATGTAATAACTTTTTATCGGGATATCAGAAAATTGTGTTTGTTATACCAAATGCCCAGAAAAAGGTGAACTACATAAAATCATCATCCTCATGCATAATTGATCACAATTACCATAATGCACTTTTAGTAATACTAGAATCATTAAACTAAATATGGGGTATTTTCCTCTCTAGTTGATGTAATTATTCTCGCACCACATTTAAATTGCTAGATAGCTAATAATAAGTTCAGTACATTAAAATATCATGTCATCATGTGTTTGCGCATTACATTTGTGAAGCATGTGTGGTGATTGATTGTCTCTTCCCGTGTTTTGTGCACCGGTAGAACAAGGAGTTGAAGTGCCACCCCCGTCTCGTGACGATCCGTACTACCAGCCGTATCAACAAGGCAAGCGTAATCCCCCCTTTGAGCATATCTTATCCTATGTTTCCGCAAATATTTTCTCCACTATAATATTGCATGCGGTTCCAAATGTCACGTTTATTGGATTAGAGTATCCTATAGTTGCATTAAGTTTCCGGTGCCATTACCTGCTTCCCTCCTATTATCCATAGGTTTGTATTGTTGGCCTGAGATACTTAACTATGCTATGTTGATGCTTAGCCATGCTTAGTAAATTCCTAGCCGTACGATGGATGGTTCATGTTGGAAACAGGTGATGAATTGTTCAGATGATGGTGGAGAATTTGTGGTGACAGGTAATAAAATGCTTAAAGGTGGGGATGAAGGCCACTGTGGTTGTGGTGCTTTGTCTCGTTCTCGCCGCCTAGGTGCGAGTTCTTTACCTCCCGAACCAAGACTGAGCGTGCAACCATGCGTGAGGCCTATGCAATTGCAGGAACCCTCATAGACTAAATAACTCGGGCGGGACTAGCCAGGGTCCTCTAGTTTGAGCTTCCATTTGTGCGTGCGTGATGATGGTGGTATGAACTGGGATGAGGATGTGGTGTTAGGAAAATGAGTGGCCACGGGCAGGGTGTTGGAGGCACCTCTGCTCCGTCCTCACTGATGATCCTGGGTTAGTCCTTAACGAGGAGAAGTCGACACCGCTCCCACCCAGCCGGCTTTCCAAGGAAGAGAGCTAATTGTACAGTAATGGGCCGGACGGTACGCGTGGCAAACATTGTACACCCCTGTAGGGTAAATCTTTTCGAAAAGCCGTGTCCGCGGTATGGACGACTTGGGAAAGGACGATAAGATCATAGAATAACCTGAACGAATGATTAAAAACTGGTACTAAAGGTACTATTCAAGAATGCAAGGCTGACTTCCTCGAGGGTGATTCGGGAGATGCCTTGGTAGAACAGTACAGTGGTTGATGGTGGTTAATGAGAAAGGTGATCAAAGAAAAGAGTTACTTCTTACCCCTTTTGAAAACTATTCTGATTAGTCGATGCCATTGAGTTATGTTTTCATAAATAAAATCAGCTTTATGCAAAAACAGCCATATAACCTTGAAAGCCTCATCGAGCTAAAGCTCTATATATAATCTTGCGAGTTCGTCGAACTCAACGTCGTTTGCTTTGTTTCAGAGGAGGACTTCACCGACCTCGAAGGTGGGTTCTTTGTGGACGTCGACGAGTAGTCTGGGGTTCCCAGGTGGCAGCTTGGGACATCCCGGAACAGCTGGCGCTGGATGTTTATCTGCAGGCCTCTTAGGCCATAATTTGGATCTTGTTGTTTTAGAACAACTTAATTCGCTTCCGCTTGTTGTAATGTTGGGTCTGTGACCTCTGGTTGTAATTTGCTATCTTTCTCTATTATAAGAGTTGAACTATAATGATTTGTGTCGTAGAGTCTGTGATGTGCCAGTTGTTCCACAAGTTTTGATCTCTCTATTATGCATTGATAGTTGAGCCTGTGTTAAGGCATCAATCGGGTGTTGCGTTGCCGATGATCAATTCCGAGCAACGCCTGCCAAAGGTTTTGGCCGGGATTGGTAAACCCGTAACCTCCGGTTGTATCGCTTAACCGGTGACACTCAGCATCACTGTATAGCAGTCGGGTCGGGCGCCACAGTCACATTCGAACCAATCTAGGTTTTGCCAATCTCGTGCCTTGCGCCGCCACCGTGGTCTACTCCATCCCGTGCGCCGGCGTGCACCGGCGAACGGGACAGCAGGTCTCCGGAACCACTTGTCCTTGTGATCCTGTAAGGGAGAGGGCGAATAAGGTTTTTGGGAAGCGCCTCGCACGACTGCTTTCAAGTTCTTCATCACGGCTCGACTTCCTGGACGATCTCCGGGTCCGCGGGCGACTCGTCTCCAACGTCGTCTTCTTCGAGCTGCTACCATCGCCGCTCAAGCTGCTGCCGTCGCTGCTCCAACGACTATTTCATCTACAATTGTTCGGTACGTTCGTCACGTTCCGATGGTTGTGTTCGTAGATGTCTTGCTGTTGTTCATGTTAATTAATACGTCTAGTATTTTCGAGATTAACATGTTAGTAGCTCTTGCGATCATGCTATATATTCTGTAATTAATCATAAAAATTATGCCTAATAATCCAACAACCACAAGATAAACTGTCCTCAAAGGAAAAAAAACATATAGAGAAAAGAGAAAAGAGAAATTTACCTCACACGTTCAACCAACATAGCACATTAGAATTTCATATGTGTTCAAAGTTTCAGATCCATCCATTTCCATCCAACTCCCCTGCCTACAAGAAAAGAAGCCAATTAAACCAATAAAATTCTAAAAAATGTAATCGATGTTAAGGCATAGGCGCAAATCGTTACATATTGATGCAAAGTGAGGGGAGAAAGTAGCTTCCATGAAAAGGATAGTAAAAGGAAGCCACGTCAGTTGTCACTTTCGAGAAAAAGCAAGAAAAATCCTTTACACGTGTTAAGACTGTTAAAATGTTCAAAGAAAGTGCATCCATCCGAAATTATTCATATTTAGCAGATAATTTGTAACAAGATAAATATTATATTCCAGGAAAATATTGAATGAAATAAAAAAGTGTTTCACTATATCCATCCGAAAGTTTTAAGCTTACAAGCTTGGCAATTGACAATTCAGTATAATTATCTCGCATAGCAGATGGTTTCACTATATTCTTCTAGTGCAATATTTCCAATTTCCATTTTGTTAGAGAACTCCCAAGGAAAATATGAATACAAGCACATAACCATAGTTAGCATTTAGTAGCATTTAGCAATTAATGGCTATGTTACAAAGTCACATTAATATTATTGTTCTAGCTTCAACGTAGCCAAGTAACAATGAGAAGATACATCACCATATACCACTAGACCGTAAGAAAACAAAAAAAAACAATTTAATGTTATATATAGAGTTGATACTTAATCACATGAAAAATAATACAGCATATGCCTACCAAAAGTAACTGGAATGAAACTTGAAAAAAGGGAATTTTATGACATGTTCAATGTAGATAATGGGGTATTACCTGGCGTATAAAAATTTGTGTACGGATAAAAGATGTCAAAACATAATTTATCGATCTCTTTGAACAATATGTCTGATCTGCATGGAGTCAAGTTGAGCATGAAGTTACCGACCATCGTAGTCAGAACAATCACATTCGTGTCCTCATCATACCCCACGAAAGATACCATTTTTCCGCCACTAAGCACTCTCCGGGGAAGCATCCCCTTCAGGGGAATGACTCTATGCAGGAGCACCCATCTGACAGCACCATCAAAGTTATATCTTTCTCCCATAATTGGATGGTCAGTTCTTCCGACCTGAGTGGTTCCGACAAATACGCAAGGCCAAGTTTATTATCCTTTGTTCTTAAGAGCTGAACATACCCATGGTAGTCAGTAGTATGAGTGTTTTCCGGCTTCTTGATGACATCAAGGTTCTGTATTTCCAAATCAAACGCAAGGATTTCACTTCCATACAATGACCAGTAAAGCACATTCCCGACAAGGACGCTGAGTTTTATTTCACAACTCATACTTGTGGTCGGTGTCAGAGACAATATCTCCCATAAACCAGATGTCGATTTTGGTCTAAAAAAACCAGATGTCGATTCGTAGAGGCAAGCCCATGCATGCTGGTATGTGACGCAGAGCAAGACCAATTTGAATGGGCTCGAAAAGCAATCGCCGTGCACATGCCCATGTTGTGCATCAGCACACAACACCGTGGCCGAAAAGTGGTGTCCCACCCGTTCGCCCGGTGGAAAAGCTACACGGTGTTGTTGGCCGGTGAGGGGATCCCACACGACGATCTCGCACAGCTCCGGGTGGACTATAACAGCAAGGCCGTGGCGACAACCCATGAAGCACCATTACTCGTAGTTCCAGGAGCTTCGCTCCTGCGGCAGGGTAAAGCGCATGGAGGGAATGTGTCGGGCGAATCTAGGACGGCAGTGAAGACTTGTTCTGCGCCAAGAGCCCGTCCTGCGGAGAAGCCGAGCAGCGGAGGTTTCTGATGGTGTTTGCGGAAGCGTTTGATGAAATCGTGGTCGGAGAGTTTACTCCGCCAGCGCTTGCAGGTCAGTGAGGCACGCGGAAGGGATGAGGGCGCCGGAGGGAGACGGAGAAGGATCTCTGATGTAGGTTGGTCCCGATTTTCACGGATTTGGGTGGAGGGAGCGATGAACACGAAGAACACGCGAAGAACGAAGAACACAAAAGAGGGGAGACACTCAAAACAAGGGTAAATAGCAAGTAGCAACCCGGCAAGACTCAATTGGTAACAAATCCCCGAGGGTAGCCCCCAATTCTCCTCTCCCAAGCACACCTTACTCTTAGGATTGTTTGTCCAATTGGTCAATCCAACCAACCCAATCTAGCCACTCAAAGAGGGAAGATTAGCAAGTAATCGCAACTACAAGCGGAAGCCTTGGTATCCACGCAGGGATCTTCTCCTCAAGAGGAGGCCTTGGTTCATCTCCACAAGGGGAGGCCTTAATTCATCTCCATGGGAGGAAAGAGACACTTTGAGAAGAAGGAGAAAGGCTCTACTTTAGTTCCCAAATCATAGTCTAACTCTAGATCTAGATGGAGAGCTCCTATTTATAGTCCAAAGTCAAAGGGGAACGAGGTAGGTGGGGTAGGTGAGGATTACAAGGCTCACATGCCTGAGCTGCGCCCGCAGCAGCGGTAGTACCGCTGATCAGGCGGCGGTAGTACCGCTGGTGCGGGTCTAGAATTGGCTCGCTCCACCACGGCGGTAGTACCGCGTCAGCGGTAGTACCGCTACTGCGCACAGAAGTTGTTTTAGGCGGATGTGGCGGCGGTAGTTCCGGCGCGGATCTGGTCTCCACCTCGGCGGTAGTACCGGCGGCACGGCGGTAGTACCGCTGATGGTGCCCGAAGTTCTTTTTAGGCGGAGTTGGCGGCGGTAGTTCCGGCGATGCGGGGGCTTCAGTGACGGGGCGGTAGTACCGCCGTGAATCCGGCGGTAGTACCGCTTCTTGCTGTTTCTTCTCTTCTTCCTCTTTCTCTTGTCCATCTTCCCGTCCATCTTCTTGTCCAACCTCGACACGTCCTTGGTGATCTTCATGAGGGTCATACCTGAGGATACACAAAGTGGTGGAATGAAGTAGCATGCCATCCAAAGGAGTGTCGAAATCACACATAGATAGGAGTGAGTTCACCTTATCATGTAGTGCCTTGACTCTTGCTCTTGTCATTGGTCCACTTGTTGTAGGAGCCATAGGTTGGGCTACATCATCTCTCCCCCCCCCCCCCTTGGAAAAGAGTCGTCCTCGACTCTTGGTACCTCATCGCTTGATGTTCCAAGGAATGGCGATAGGTCGGCGACGTTGAAGGTGTCATGGACCAAGTGTTTGGAGTTGGAGATGTCGATCTTGTAGGCATTGTCGTTGATGCGCTTGATGACCTTGAAAGGTCCGTCTCCACGATGTTGAAGCTTGGACTTCCTTGCATCCGGAAAGCGATTTTGCGAAGGTGTAGCCAAACAAGGTCTCCTTCTTCAAATATCATGGCGCGCTTGTTTTTGTTCATCTTCGTAGCATGGTCTTTGTTGTGCTTCTCAAGCGTGGTCTTGTGTCTTCGTGTAGTTTCTTCATGTACGCGGCGCTTGTCGAAGTCCATGTTGACTTGCTCACGAGTGGAAGTGGTAGCATGTCGAGCGCGGTGTAGGGGTTGGAGCCATAGACGACCTCGAAGGGTGTTCGCTTTGTTGCGATGTAGTGCTCGATTGTAGGCGAACTCGGCGTGTGGGATGCACTCTTCCCAATTCTTCAAGTTGGGCTTGATCAACACACGAAGGAGTGTGGATAGGCTTCGGTTCACCACTTCGGTTTGGCCATCGTTTGAGGGTGGTATGCGGTGGAGAATAGTTGCTTGATTCCCATCTTGGCCATCAAAGTCTTCCAAAAATAGCTCACGAACTTGACGTCACGATCCGACACAATGGTCTTCGGCACGCCATGAAGATGGATGATTTCCCTGAAAAACAAAGTAGCAATATGTGAAGCATCGTCGGTCTTGTTGCATGGTATGAAGTGTGCCATCTTAGAGAATCGATCAATGACGACAAAGATGGAATCCTTGTTTGTTTTAGTGCGTGGGAGTCCTAAGACAAAATCCATAGCTATATCGGACCATGGGTGATGTGGAATAGGCAAAGGTGTATATAAGCCATGAGAGTTTAGAGTAGACTTAGCTTTGAGACATGTAGAACATCGTCGAACTAGGCGTTCCACATCACGCTTCATTCTTGGCCAATAGTAGTTGGTGGCGAGCATGGCGTAGGTCTTGTCGCGGCCAAAATGACCCATGAGTGTTCCTCCATGAGATTCCTTCAAAAGGACCAAACGAGAGAAGACTCGGGTATGCATAGTTTGTTAGCCTTAAACAAGAAACCTTGTGCAAATAGAAATCACCAATTCCTTTGTGCTCCGAACATTGAGCGAAAATGTCTCCAAAGAAAGCATCGGTAGCATACAACTCTTTATCTCATCCAAACCCAAGACACTAATGTCAAGACGTGTAAGTAGGTTGGCCTTGCGGGATAGGCATCCGCGACCACATTGTCTTTACCTTTCTTGTATTTGATTACAAAGGTAAAAGACTCAATGAACTCAACCCACTTAGCATGTCTTTTGTTCAAATTTGTTTGACTTTTCAAATATTTCAAGGATTCATGGTCGGAATGAATGACAAATTCCTTAGGACGAAGGTAATGTTGCCACACATCCAAAACACGAACCAAAGCAAATAACTCTTTGTCATAAATGGGGTAATTCAAGCGAGCTCCATCTAGTTTCTCACTATGGTATGCGATGGGTCTACCATTTTGCATAAGCACTCCACCAATGCCCAATCCACTTGCATCGCATTCAATCTCAAATGTCTTAGAAAATCCGGAAGGGCAAGGAGTGGTGCTTCGGTTAATAACGTTTGAGCTCATTGAAAGCAAAATCATGTGCATTGCCCCAAATGAAAGGTACATTCTTCTTTGTAAGTTCATGGAGGGGGCAAGCAATTGTGGAAAAATCCTTGATGAAACGGCGGTAAAATCCGGCAAAACCAAGAAAACGTCTCAACTCCTCAAGTGACATCGGAAAAGGCCAAGTCCGAATTGCTTGTATCTTTGCTTCATCGACTTCGACTCCATCCGAAGAAACAACAAAACCCAAGAAAACAAGTTTGTTGGTGGCAAAAGTGCACTTAGAAAGATTGCATAAAGCTTTTCATTGCGAAGAACCAACAAAACTTGAGCAACATGAGAAGTGTGCTCTTCCAAAGATTTGCTATATAAGGATGTCGTCAAAGTATACCACAACAAATTTCCAATGAAAGGACGCAAAACATGATTCATGAGACGCATAAAAGTAGAAGGTGCATTGGAAAGACCAAATGGCATGACAGCCATTCATAAAGACCAAGCTTTGTTTTAAATGCGGTCTTCCATTAATCACCTTCACACATCCTTATTTGGTGATATCCACTTTTAAGATCAATTTTGGAGAATATAGCGGAACCACAAAGCTCATCAAGCATATCATCAAGTCGAGGGATAGGATGGCGATACCGAACGGTTATGGCGTTGATGGGGCGACAATCCATGCAAAGGCGAAGAGTGTTGTCGTGCTTGGGTACCAAGATGACGGGCACGGCGCACGGACTCAAGCTCTCGCGGATATGTCCCATGGCAAGAAGTTCTTGTATTTGCGCTCGATCTCCTTTGTCTCTTCGGGGTTGGTGCGGTAAGGAGCGCGGTTTGGTAGCGGTGCGCCGGGAACAAGGTCGATGCGGTGCTCGATTCCGCGTAGAGGAGGTAGTCCCGGTGGCACTCTTGAGGAAAGACATCTTCAAAGTCCTTCAAAAGAGACAACAAAGAAGGAGGAAGGTTTGTGAAAGTGTTAGTCATAGAAACTTCACCCTTGCATATGAGCACATAGTGGAGGGTGGATGGGTTCTCTCTCAACTCCCTTATCACTCTTTTGTGGCACATAGTGTAAGTTTTGTGGGAACTCTCTTTGAAGTGTCGCACTCATTTGGCTTGTGGCTCTCACTCACTTTATGGTGGGTCTCTCGCTCACCACTCTTCTCACTAGAAGCTTTCTGTCGCGCCGCCCTTTCTTGTGCGGTTGGTGGCGCCTATGGTCATTTGGATGGTTGAAGTCATGTTGAGCCCTTGCTATTGACTTCGCATGTTCGGCAATGACTTGACTTGGTGACATGGGACGAAGGACGAAGGTCTTGTCGTTGTTCTTGAAGCTATAGTAATTTGTCCTTCCATCATGCATAGCACCCTTATCAAATTGCCAAGGACGCCAAGAGTAAGTGACAAACGGTCATAGGCACAACATCACAATCAACCGTATCTTCATAGGCTCCAATCTTGAAGGACACTTGCACCATGTGTTGAATCTTGACGGCTCCGGAATCACTTAACCATTGGACATGGTATGGATGTGGGTGCTTCTTGAACTTCAAGTCGAGCTTATCACAAAGTTATTTGCTCGCTAAGTTGTGGCAACTTCCACCATCTATGATGACCTTGACGGACTTTCCATTGACTCCCGCTTTTGTATGAAACAAATTGCATCTTTGGTCTTCTTCCACTTGAACATTGGTGGTTAAAGCTCTTGCCACAACCAAGGAAGGGTTGTTGTCGCCATCACAATATATCTCACTTTCTTCTTCTTGAGCACTTTGCATTGTGGCGACCTTGTTCAAAGCATTGTACTCATCTTCACTCATAGATTCATACTCTCCCATGTCATTGATGATCATGACCTTCTTGTTGGTGCACTCAAAAGATTTGTGCCCTTGTCCGCCGCACTTGTAGCATTGCAAAGTCTTGTGCCGGACGAAGATCCTTGAGGCGCCTTGTTAGCGGAGGTACTTTCTTGAAAGGTTGAGGCGCTTGAGGTATCGAAGTAGAGACTCTTGGAGGACCTCGAGTGTTCGCTTGAGGAAGAGCTTGTGAAGGTGTAGGAGTTGACGAAGAAGGCTTGTTGGCGTAGAATGCCTTTGTCTTGAGGTATTTGAGCTCTTCAAGCACGTGGCGCTCGGCCTTGGAAGCTTGATGTACTAGCTCAACCAAAGAGGCATATGGTTGGAACTCCACGATCTTCTTGATTGGATAGTTGAGGCCATTCATGAAACGAGCCATGGATTGCTCTTCGTACTCGTTGACATTGGCTCTCATCATGGAGATTTCCATCTCCTTGTAGTACTCGTCAACCGACTTCAAACCTTGCTTCAACTCTTGCAACTTCTTGTACAAGTCTCTAGTGTAATGGCTTGGCACGAAGCGCTTGTGCATTGTTTCTTTCATTTCAACCCAAGTGTCAATTGGTTGTTGGTGGTTAGCGACGCGAGCATCTTGTAGTTGTTCCCATCACAAGAGGGCATACTCTTCAAACTCCATCGAGGCTAAGGCAACCTTCTTGTTGTCGGAGAAGCGTTGCACACGGAAGATCTTGTCAACCTTGAGTACCCATGAGAAGTAAGCTTCCGGATCACTTGTGCCGTAGAACTTGGGTATGTCAAAGCGGACGTTGGTCAAGTCATCATAGTCGTCACGAGGGCCACCACGTGGGAATGCACGTCCACATCTCCTTCGATTGAGTCCATCACCATTGTGTTGGCTTGACTCGCTATCACTTGACTCGGAGCGTGGTGTTGTGGACGATCATGTGGAAGTTCTTGACGAGGCGAGGGTCATGTTGAGGAGGTAGCTCTTGTTGAGGAACGGGTTGTTCGACATTGTTCGCATTGTCATGATTTTATGACGTGACCTTGGAGGATGACGAGGGTGACGTCCTTGTTCACCAAAGTCATTCGCACCCGGAACGCCATTGTCATTAGCCAATGGGTCATGACGATCACGTTGTTGCGGTGGTGGTGATGGTATGCGTTCACGACGATCATCATTTTGGTGTGATTGTTCTTGATGCGCATTGGCATTGTTCGCGTGAGATCATGTGGTTGTTCAACGTAGGAGGAGGTCGTTCATGGGCATCGCGCCTTGGATCATGTTGACGTTCTTGTCGAGGTTCATGACGTCCATGACGTGCTTGTGTCGACCTTGAGCTTCTTGTACGGCTTGAGTGTGAAGACGCTCGTTGTCGCACAAGGTTGTTGATAGCTTCGGTCAACTCCATATTTGCTTCTTGAGCTTGCATGCGGTCGTTGAAGGTGTTCTCTTGATTTTGAAGACGGCGCTCGTAGCGTCCTAGGTTATCACGAAGAAAGTGTCGAATGCCAACAAGCTCCGATTGTGTGACATAGCCATGATCACCGCGAACTCCACCATGGATTTCATCTCCGAGCTTGAGCTTCCGTTTGTACTTCCCCTAAACATTTTCTCAAGATCAAGTGAGATATGTGGTACGGAAAAACCAAGACAAACTATATCCCAAGAATAATGTAGCTTGAGAGGAGAGAATCCGGTTCTCACACCCAACACACACACTTATGAGGATAGGAAGGTATGAAGTGGCAAACGAAACAAGCAAACCCGACGACAAGTATATTGTCAAAGGTAGAGAAAATCCACAATGATCAAATTACCAAAGAAACTCCAACCACAAATATCAAGAAACACACACAAAAGCGAATAATGGGGTTGGGCGACCAAAGGGCGAGCACTCGAAGATAGACAACCTAACGAAGACTACGTGCTCAAATGTCACCCAACACAAGAGGATGCTAGCTCAATTGCTTTTTGATGGGCAACGGATTTGCACAAGAGTTACACACTCACTCACTTTGGCGGTATAAGCTTTGTCGCAACCTACAAGAGATGATACTTGCACCACTTGATTCTTTTCTTTTTCTCTTTTTTTTTTGATTTTTGCTTTTTGACGATGATTCCTTCTCTTTTGCTAGTGCTAAGATCTCTAACGATACACACTCGCCAATACTTCAAGACAATCACTCGAACAAGTGCAATGCCCCGCAATATCAAAAAGCTAGTCCGATAGGTCAAGGTACACGAAAGGAAGAAGGGCTCACAACGGATTATGGTGGGGGAATGTCGAGTCCTTGGTGGCGTCGTCGCTTGGCGTTGATGATGCGTGGCTGCGGAAGCTTGTCGATGTCGTAGACGTAGGGCACACCAAGAAAGGACTCAAACCAAAGAGGAAATGCCAAAACGAACCCGAGGAGAAAGAAAAATTTCTGGAAAAATTTCGACCCGGGCGGTAGTACCGCTCCAGCGCCGGTAGTACCGCTGCGGCGGTAGTACCGTTTTCCGGCGGTAGTACCGCTCCTGGAGATCTGATTTTTTTGCTCGCGATTTGGCCGGAAATTGGGCTCGAAAATCCTCGAATTCGCGGGAAATTGGCAAAATTAGGGCTAGGGAACGCAAACAAGGGTGGAGGGGGTCCTAAAGCAACAGATCCATGGACAAAAACTACCAAAAACGCAACGAATCGACAGATCGGCTCGAAGGCTATTTTTGGTGGAAATTTTCGAATTTCTCAAAAACAAAGAAAAATTTGGTGGATTTTGGTGGAAACACAAATCAAATCCGTGTCAACCTAGAGCTCTGATACCATATGATGTAGGTTGGTCCCGATTTTCATGGATTTGGGCGGAGGGAGCGATGAACATGAAGAACACGCGAAGAACGAAGAACACAAAAGAGGGGAGACACTCAAAACAAGGGTAAATAGCAAGTAGCAACCCGGCAAGACTCAATTGGTAACAAATCCCCGAGGGTAGCAGATGCATGTAAAATGCATACATGAACTTTGCACTTTAATTGCTTATATTCCAATCATATTTGCATCATATAAGGGTTATATCAATGTTTTATAATGATTTTGGGAATATTTCATAGTTTTCCCATTTATTTGGAATTAATCCTGTTTTTTCAGAAAACATCTTTTTTAGTATTTCAGACTTTTCGGGAGTTTCGGGACTCCAAAAAGGGCAAGGCCAAAGAGCACGGTTCAGAATTTTCAAGACGAACGCAATGGGCTTAAATTGAAGACCAGAAGCCCAACAGGCTAGAAATGGGAGGGTCCCACACGGCCTAAAATACCTGACCGCGTGGGCCCAGCTCTTTTCCCCCTCGGAGCTCCGTGGCCGTCGATCTTTCGTCCACCGACTCTGTATTGACCTAAAAAACGCCTATAAAAAAGGTCCCCTAGCGTTTCGCGAAAGGAGGCGGCGGAAAAACACGAAACCACGAAACAGAGAGACAGAAGGCTGCCGCCGGAGAAGATCGGAGGGGGGAAACGTCGCCGGAATCGCCTCCGGAGGGCTCCACCCCCTCCGGCGTGTTCATCATCAATATCTTCATCGCTGTTGCTGCCTCCCATGATGAGGAGGGAGTAGTTCTTCATCGGGGCTGAGGGCTCTACCGGTAGCTATGTGGTTCATCTCTCTCCCATGATGTGATCTTTATGTGATCATGAGCTTTGTAATCTAATTGAATTCATAGATGTTTCTCCTTCATTGTTTGTGCTACTCAAGTGGTTTTATTAATGTAATTTCCGGAGTCACCTTTGTCCCATGGTGTAAAGTTGACAGTGTGCGCACCGTGTGTGACTCTTAGGCTGAAGGTTACAGAAATACTTACCATGAGTTATTCTTTGTGTTGGATGTCACTATAAAATTGTGGTGTTTGTTTAGTACTATTTTGGGGCACTCATAGTGACCTTGGGGTTCCCTAGATGTGGAAGACAGACTTTAAGGTGTGCTTTTGTAGCCCTACACGATGGTCTTGGTGTTCTATGATATTGTGGTGTTTGTTCACTCAGACTTTAAGGTGTGCTCTTGTAGCCCTACGCAGTAGATTGGTATTTCTATCCAACGGGAGAATAGTTCAGAGTAGCAAAGTGAAGAGGAAATATCTATGTATTCAATTGTTGGGGTCCACTAGTGAAAGTATGATCCTAGGCCTTATTTCCAAGCATCCTAGAAAACCTTTGTCTTGTCCTCTTGCATTGAAGAGGATTGGGACACTTCCACATTCTTGCCTTGTTACATCAAACTTCCATCCATTAAATCAACCACCTTGTTCCTTAAACTTGTTTAGTGCATAATCAACTAAAACTTGTGACACTTTAGTTGTAGGGAATAGATAACTTTTCCTTCTTGCTCCTGCGGATCGATACCTTACTTCCACATTCAGAGGTGCTACAGTGATCCCTTGCTCTTGGGGGTTATCAAGTACTTTTCTGGCGCCGTTGCCGGGGAGCGTAGCGCTTAAGTTTCTAGTCTTGTGTGCACTAGACTAAGCTTGGGGAGGTTCCATTTATATCTTGCAATCATCTAAGCTTGGGGAGGTTCTTTAACTTGTTTAATGATACTATGTCTCCCATTTATGATGATGAATATGATTTTTAGTCCACCCACTATTGAGTATAAAGTTTATTGTGATTATGATATGCCTCCTATATATGATGATTACAATGATTATTATGAATGTTTTACTCCCACTATTCCTAATGAAACTGTTTATGCTTATGTGGAGAGTAATGATACTTTTATGCATATGGATCATGATAAGAATGTTTCATGTGATAGCTATATTGTTGAGTTTATCAATGATGCTACTGAAAGTTTTTATGAGAGAGGGAGACATGATTTCATATATCTCAAAAATATTAAGTCTTCTCTCTTTTTGTTGAAAATTATGAAGTTGCACTTGCTTTGCCTTCCTATGCTAGTCACTTTGTGCTTTATTGATTTATTTTCTTACAAGATCCCAATGCATAGGAAGTGGGTTAGACTTAAATGTGTTTGATATTTGCTTCTTGATGCTCTTTTATATTCAACTCTTATTCCTATGAGAGCATCATTAAAACTATCAAGCCTAGCTATATGGCTATAAAGAAAGCGCTTTGCGGGAGGCAACTGATGATCCCGAAGAGCAAGTCTTGATGCCTGCACAAATAACGGGATTTAGGTTGAGACTCCAAGTGCAGAGTGTATAGTATAGTGGAAGACAGTTTTCCCCACGAGGGGTGACTCGAGGGTTTAATATCGAACTCTCGGGGAATCTGAAGTGGTAGATTTATCTTCTTATCCTTCTTTTGGTTACCTACAAAACAAGGTTAGATGTTTTGGTCCTCAACCTCACCTGTGGTTGTCAAGCACAAGGTGTAAGAATGATATCAGGATAGTTATGCAATGCAAACAAGAAATAAATATGCAATGATGGTGGATGCAATGGTAAATGATATTTTTGGGTTTTTGAATGATGTATGCAAGATGAAAAGTATTTTTGTATTTTCGGATTTAATGATGGCTGAAAATAGAAAAGTGGTATATGGTGTTGGAAAGGTGTTTCTTATGATTAAAAATGGACTGGGGTTCATGGTTTCACAAATGCACTCTCTCTTTATAAAGTGGTAGACAATGGAACACACAAAGTTAACATATGAGATTGCAACACAGGGTTTGATAACAAGTTACTTAGATATATGGGCATCACGTCCTAACATAGAGATCTTTTGGTTATTAACCTCTCTTATACTCCACCAAGATGCGAACTAAATCATAACACCTCAGTAATTAAGATAACTCAGAGTATAGCATTAAGTATCATGACATGAAGTGAAAATAAGAACATGCTAGATCTAGTCATGGAGTAGTGGCAATGGTCACGCCCACATCCCCGGTAGCATGGTATTTTAGTTTATCCCTAGTGAGGTAACAAAGTAAGGTAAAGATACCAAAGTGGATCGCAGAACTTTCTCTCACGTTCACTGCACTAGCCACCCCCCGTTACTCCAACTAATGCACACGTTCCCCCACACACGCTCTCATAAACATGCTTGATCAAAACAAGTAGACAAGAACGGGGTACATAATATGCATCTATACTCATAACTGAAACAAACATTGCAATCTCAAACATATATTAACTCATAAAGATCCACCACAAAGGTATTACAACGGTGACCGTAATCATGTTCAGCAGCTCATACGGTGCTAATTAGTGAAGCTCAAGAGAGGAGAGATACATAAGTTACTTCCACAAACCCATAGTCCAGAGGTGGACTACTCCCTCTTCATCATGGAGACGGTGGAGAAGTCGATGGAGAAGATGGAGACCACGCCGGCAGCGCCCCGCCGGAGTTTTCCCCCTCCAATCTGCAGCTCCTGATCTCCGTTTCGGTGTTTCTGTGTTTGTGCGGCGCTCCTTCCAGAGAACGACGGGGGACCTTTTTTATAGGCGTTTTTAGGTCAAGACGAAGGCGGTGGAGCGAAGATCGACGGCAACGGAGCCACGAGGCCCAAACGGGTGGGTCCCACGCGGCCACAGTACCTGGCCGCGTGGGCCCCGTTTGGCCCTCGGGCCTCCGTTTGCTTGCTTCCTTTTTCCGTAGTCCTTCTTCCTTCCAAATATTGACGCCCGTAAATTTCCAGGTGATTTCGTTGACGTTTGGGTCCCTGAAACATTAAAATACAAAACTAGGGTTTTCTGCCTGTGCAGGGTTAATTCCAAATAAATGGAAAACTATGAAGTATTCCCAAAATCATGATAAAACATTGATATAACCCTTATATGATGCAAATATGATTGGAATATAAGCAATTAAAGTGCAAAGTTCATGTATGCATTTTACATGCATCAACATCCCCAAGCTTAATCCATGCTCGTCCTCGAGTATGAAGATGATAAAACTAACATGGACTTTGCAATTTAATACTTAACAATGGATATCAAAGATGATTACTATTGCTACATATAGTCAAATGATTCATTCTTCAAAGGAGTAGCAATATGCAAATAGTTTATGAAGTGATATCAAGTATTCAAGACAAGGATGTTCATTGATAGTTCACAAAGTGTAACATAGTAGCAAGTAATATGGAACACATGTATGCATAATGATAAGTAGAACATCCTACAATGGTCATAGAGTGTAGATGAAAATCTGAATATGATAGGTGTACACTTTGGAAAGATGTATATGTGAGTAGAGGTAAAGCATGCATAAGTTTCATCCAACTTCCAAACTCTTCTACTTAAGTTAATGATTGCAATAAGGTATTCATTGGTGTCAAGCTCTCATTGCCCCTATCATAGCATCTTGAATGATTAAGGTTAAAGTGAAAGCAAATATGAGTAGTGTGCTTGATAAAGTAAAGGTTGATGTCTCATGCCCCTTGAATACAAGTACTACACCATGTTACTCAACTTAGGAAACAAAGCAAGTTCAAGTTATATCATTGTAAGTAATAATAGTATCATCAAGAGCGTCAACTGGGGTACCTCTTGTCCCAGATATGGAACAAGCCCATATCAAAATGACAAGACAAACAAACAAAATGAACAATCTCAACACCCTTTTTATTTACCATTTGGAATAGTTTTTTATTGCAAGGTGTATCACAGAAGGTTCACCATAGTATGTAAGTAAATTTCCACCATGAATGATGCATGGCTTAGATTAGCGGCCCAGGCGTCTCTCTAACCATTTATACAAACTCATTTAAACTACTTATTTCCACCTCATTTCACATGATAGCATCCATAGACAAAAGTACATGATATCAACTAAATGAGATGAAGGAGCATGTTGAAAGCTTGCATGTGACAGCACATATGGGCTAACTCCAACCCGAACATTTATCAAGCCACTACATCATAATCTTAATCACAATGGGTCATGTTTTATTATGCAATAAGAAATTGTGCATCAAGTTCGTGAGAGCTATATAACCAATTTTTTCCATTGCAATCAATAACATAAACATTTTCATTCAGAGGTAAGATAACACAAACAACATGTTAAACATACTCGGAATAGCATAAAGCCAATAGGTAGATATGGTGGACTCACTGGAATAACTTTGGTTGAAGGTGTTGGAAACAAGTTTTTGCTTGTTGGAGTTTTTGGGCTAGCAAAAGGGAGAAAGTTGACCATCTAGATGCATGCATGAGTGTCCATAGAACTAACTAATCCATGTTAAACCAAGTAAAATAACAATCAGCACCAAAACATGAATAAGTGATAGCTCTACAAAAAGAATTTGCAAACTATTACTCATAAACAAGCTCATGAATCATGCAACTATATGTATCATTAAAAATCAAGTCAAACATCCCTTTTCCCAATCTTATAAAAGCATCCAACATATTTCAACCCATATTTCCAGTAGCTCTCTCATATATAATTGATAGTGTGGTGGTCTCTCAAGACTCAAACAAAAACAAAAACGACGCTCCAAGTTTATGCGATAAAGTGTTTCGATCGAAAAACAGAAGTTGGACGTGTGCAAACCGAGAGTGTGTAGGTCCAGTGGGGTTGTCTTCACATCCCCAAGCTTATGGTCTTCACCATCCTTGGATAGCTCTTGGTGCATCTCCTCCAATCCCTGTGAAAAAACTTCAAAACACCGTTTCTCCCATCTCTTTTCTGTGGGGTGCATTAATAGTGATAAACAAATAGGTTCCTTGCTGCATATAATCCTTGAACAAAAATTCATATGAATGTCCAGAAAGTATATAATGTTGTATGCCTACTCATAAACTCAATTGGATCAAAAAGATTCAACTTAAAAGCTCAAAGCATGCATCAAACAAAATGGGACAGAATCTGTCCAGAAAAACAGCAGCAGCAAAACGTATTTTTCTACCCTACCAAACTTTCTCGAAAAATTCCGAAAAAATTCATGCATACAGAGGATGAAAAGTTGCAACTACAGTTCAAATATGAGCTCATTCGGAGTTACAGAATAAGAATTAAAAATCATACCGTGCACTGATTCGTGCAGGAATAAAATCTCCGAACTATAAGCAACTTTTCAAACCAAAAAGGGTAAAACTTGGCACTTTATTAAAAACTCCAGAACCTAACTAGACACAAAATCTCTTGTTACAGCAAGAGGACACAAAGAAAAATCACACAAAAAATAACCGGGTTGCCTCCCGCAAAGCGCTTTCTTTATAGCCATATAGCTAGGCTTCTTACTTGTTGTTTTATTGTGGACGAAGCTCATGAGGGAGCTTGAACTTTGTGGTTCCCTCTTCCTTGGAAAGTGTTCCATGCACTTCTTGTGTGGAAACTGAAACTTTACATTCCCTTCCTTTGAATCAATGATAGCACCTGTGGTACGAAGAAAAGGTCTTCCAAGAATAATAGGACTAGAGGTTTTATTCCCCATATCCATGATTAGAAAATCCACAGGCACAAAAGTCATATGTAACTCTACCATAACATCACTTACTTTTCCCAAAGCATGTTTAATAGAGTCATCAGCAAGTGCTAGTTCAATAGAGCATTTTTCAAGATTTTTCAATTCAAGCACTTCATATAGTTCTTTAGATAAAACAGAGACACTAGATCCTAGATCAAGTATGGCATGGTGTGTCTCTTTTCCAATAGTTACTAGTACCTTAGGTATCCACATATCCCCAAGCTTAGGTGGTATCATAGCCTCTTGGTTGTACCTAGCAATCTTTTCTTTCAAGACATGATTAGCAATATAAGAACCAAAACCTGCTTGGTTAGTGTTGATGGAAGGATCACTTGCAAATTTTTGTAAGATAGATATTAATTCATGCAAGCTACAATTTTCTAAGTCAAGCAAAGGATCCTTGACTTCATTAAGCATTTTAACTTCCTCAACTTCTTCCCAAGCAAGATTCTCATTCCTTTTCTTTAAAGCAAGATTCAAGGCTATTAGGAGGTCATCCTCCCTTCAACATGATTCTTAATATCCCTATCTAAAGGTTCCAGCATAGAAGATATTCTTTCATTCAATTCCCTAGTCAACTTCTTTTTAGACTTGGCATAGTTCAATATTGTTTCCATTTTCAAAGAGATTCCAGAAAGAGTGTTATTTGTCTTTTTCATCCTAGACTTGGTATGAAGGATAAATGAATGCAAATCATTTTTAGTAGGATAGTCCTCCACATAAGTTTGTAGACATAAAGTTGACCTATCCATAGAAGCTTTTAGTTGTTTGATCCCAGTTTCATATTTGGATTCTATAGAATTCCCAAATAAATTTTCCATCAAATTATTAGCATGTGAGGGATTTCCAGAAGCAAATTTTCCACTAGTCAATGAGTCTAGAAAACATTTAGACCAGCCATCTATACCTTTATAGAAGTTTCTTATCACAGTGGCAGGAGTATATTTAATGACACCATTTTTACTAGTGTCCTTAATTCTATACCAAGCATCCATCAATGACTCTCCATAGTATTGACCAAAGTTGTTCATTTCAGCACTAGGATTCATTTTAGCAAGTTTTTTTTGGTATTTTTAATTTTTTATGCAAAACTGAAATAAATATGATATGATATGCAATGACACTAACAAAACAAATAAATTGCTTTGTAAGTAAAGATGGATAAGATGGTGCTCACGTAGGTGCAACCTCCCCAAGCTTAGGTGTTAGCACAAGTTGGTGACGTTGACTTTGTTGTGAGATGAATGCGATGATGCACACCCTTGGATAAATCTCTCAGCTACGATTCCCCGGCAACGGCGCCAGAAAACGTCTTGATGATCCCGAAGAGCAAGTCTTGATGCCTGCACAAATAAACGGGATTAGGTTGAGACTCCAAGTGCAGAGTGTATAGTAAGTGGAAGACAGTTTTCCCCACGAGGGGTGACTCGAGGGTTTAATATCGAACTCTCGGGGAATCTGAAGTGGTAGATTTATCTTCTTATCCTTCTTTTGGTTACCTACAAAACAAGGTTAGATGTTTTGGTCCTCAACCTCACCTGTGGTTGTCAAGCACAAGGTGTAAGAATGATATCAGGATAGTTATGCAATGCAAACAAGAAATAAATATGCAATGATGGTGGATGCAATGGTAAATGATATTTTTGGGTTTTTGAATGATGTATGCAAGATGAAAAGTATTTTTGTATTTTCGGATTTAATGATGGCTGAAAATAGAAAAGTGGTATATGGTGTTGGAAAGGTGTTTCTTATGATTAAAAATGGACTGGGGTTCATGGTTTCACAAATGCACTCTCTCTTTATAAAGTGGTAGACAATGGAACACACAAAGTTAACATATGAGATTGCAACACAGGGTTTGATAACAAGTTACTTAGATATATGGGCATCACGTCCTAACATAGAGATCTTTTGGTTATTAACCTCTCTTATACTCCACCAAGATGCGAACTAAATCATAACACCTCAGTAATTAAGATAACTCAGAGTATAGCATTAAGTATCATGACATGAAGTGAAAATAAGAACATGCTAGATCTAGTCATGGAGTAGTGGCAATGGTCACGCCCACATCCCCGGTAGCATGGTATTTTAGTTTATCCCTAGTGAGGTAACAAAGTAAGGTAAAGATACCAAAGTGGATCGCAGAACTTTCTCTCACGTTCACTGCACTAGCCACCCCCCGTTACTCCAACTAATGCACACGTTCCCCCACACACGCTCTCATAAACATGCTTGATCAAAACAAGTAGACAAGAACGGGGTACATAATATGCATCTATACTCATAACTGAAACAAACATTGCAATCTCAAACATATATTAACTCATAAAGATCCACCACAAAGGTATTACAACGGTGACCGTAATCATGTTCAGCAGCTCATACGGTGCTAATTAGTGAAGCTCAAGAGAGGAGAGATACATAAGTTACTTCCACAAACCCATAGTCCAGAGGTGGACTACTCCCTCTTCATCATGGAGACGGTGGAGAAGTCGATGGAGAAGTGGAGACCACGCCGGCAGCGCCCCGCCGGAGTTTTCCCCCTCCAATCTGCAGCTCCTGATCTCCGTTTCGGTGTTTCTGTGTTTGTGCGGCGCTCCTTCCAGAGAACGTCGGGGGACCTTTTTTATAGGCGTTTTTAGGTCAAGACGAAGGCGGTGGAGCGAAGATCGACGGCAACGGAGCCACGAGGCCCAAACGGGTGGGTCCCACGGCCACAGTACCTGGCCGCGTGGGCCATGCTCGTTTGGCCCTCGGGCCTCCGTTTGCTTGCTTCCTTTTTCCGTAGTCCTTCTTCCTTCCAAATATTGACGCCCGTAAATTTCCAGGTGATTTCGTTGACGTTTGGGTCCCTGAAACATTAAAATACAAAACTAGGGTTTTCTGCCTGTGCAGGGTTAATTCCAAATAAATGGGAAAACTATGAAGTATTCCCAAAATCATGATAAAACATTGATATAACCCTTATATGATGCAAATATGATTGGAATATAAGCAATTAAAGTGCAAAGTTCATGTATGCATTTTACATGCATCAGCAACCCGGTTATTTTTTTGTGATTTTTCTTTGTGTCCTCTTGCTGTAACAAGAGATTTTGTGTCTAATTAGTTTCTGGAATTTTCAATAAAGTGCCAAGTTTAACCCTTTTTGGTTGAAAAAGTTGCTTATAGCGTTCGGAGATTTTATTCCTGCACGAATCAGTGCACGGTATGATTTTTAATTCTTATTCTGTAACTATGAATGAGTCATATTTGAACTGTAGTTGCAAATTTTCATCCTCTGTATGCATGAATTTTTTCGGAATTTTTCGAGAAAGTTTGGTAGGGTAGTAGAAAATACGTTTTGCTGCTGCTATTTTTCTGGACAGATTCTGTCCCATTTTGTTTGATGCATGCTTTGAGCTTTTAAGTTGAATCTTTTTGATCCAATTGAGTATGAGTAGGCATACAACATTATATACTTTCTGGACATTCATATGATGTTTTGTTCAAGGATTATATGCAGCAAGGAACCTATTTGTTTATCACAATTAATGCACCCCACAGAAAGAGATGGGAGAGAAACGGTGTTTTGAAGTTTTTTCACAGGGATTGGAGGAGATGCGCCAAGAGCTATACAAGGATGGTGAAGACCATAAGCTTGGGGATGTGAAGACAACCCCGCTGGACTACACACTCTCGGTTTGCACACGTCCAACTTCTGTTTTTCGATCAAAACACTTTTTCGCATAAACTTGGAGCGCCGTTTTGTTTTTGTTTGAGTCTTGAGAGACCACCACACTATCATTTATATATGAGAGAGCTACTGGAAATATAGGTTGAAATATGTTGGATGTTTTTAAGATTGGGAAAGGGATGTTTGATTTGATTTTTAATGATACATATAGTTGCATGATTCATGAGCTTGTTTATGAGTAATAGTTTGCAAATTCTTTTTGTAGAGCTATCACTTATTCATGTTTTGGTGCTGATTGTTATTTACTTGGTTTGACATGGATTAGTTAGTTCTATGGACACTCATGCATGCATCTAGATGGTCAACTTTCTCCTTTTGCTAGCCCAAAAACTCCAACAAGCAAAAACTTGTTTCCAACACCTTCAACCAAAGTTATTCCAGTGAGTCCACCATATCTACCTATTGGCTTTATGCTATTCTGAGTATGTTTAACATGTTGTTTGTGTTATCTTACCTCTGAATGAAAATGTTTATGTTATTGATTGCAATGGAAAAAAATTGGTTATATAGCTCTCACGAAATTGATGCAAAATGTTCTTTTATTTGCATAATAAAACTTGACCCATTGTGATTAAGATTATGATGTTTGTGGCTTGATGAATGTTTTGGGTTGGAAGTTAGCCCATATGTGCTGTCACATGGCAAGCTTTCAACACGCTCTTCATCTCATTTAGTTGATATCATGTGCTTTTGTCTATGGATGCTTATCATGTTGAAATAAATGTGGAAATAGAGTGAGTTTAAATGAGTTTGTGTAAATGGTTAGAGAGACGCCTGGGCCGCTAATCTAAGCCATGCATCATTCATGGTGGAATTTTACTTACATACTATGGTGAACCTTCTGTGATACACCTTGCAATAAAAAACTATTCCAAATGGTAAATAAAAAGGGTGTTGAGATTGTTCATTTTGTTTGTTTGTCTTGTCATTTTGATATGGGCTTGTTCCATATCTTGGGACAAGAGGTACCCCAGTTGACGCTCTTGATGATACTATTATGCTTACAATGATATTTAATTGAACTTGCTTTGTTTCCAAGTTGAGTAACACATGGTGTAAGTACTTGTATTCAAGGGGCATGAGACATTCAACCCATTCTTTATCAAGCACACTACTCATATTTGCTTTCACTTTAACCTTAATCATTCAAGATGCTATGATAGGGGCAATGAGAGCTTGACACCAATGAATACCTTATTGCAATCATTAACTTAAGTAGAAGAGTTTGGAAGTTGGATGAAACTTATGCATGCTTTACCTCTACTCACATATACATCTTTCCAAAGTGTACACCTATCATATTCAGATTTTCATCTACACTCTATGACCATTGTAGGATGTTCTACTTATCATTATGCATACATGTGTTCCATATTACTTGCTACTATGTTACACTTTGTGAACTATCAATGAACATCCTTGTCTTGAATACTTGATATCACTTCATAAACTATTTGCATATTGCTACTCTTTGAAGAATGAATCATTTGACTATATGTAGCAATAGTAATCATCTTTGATATTCATTGTTAAGTATTAAATTGCAAAGTCCATGTTAGTTTTATCATCTTCATACTCGAGGACGAGCATGGATTAAGCTTGGGGGCACTTTAATTGCTTATATTCCAATCATATTTGCATCTTATAAGGGTTATATCAATGTTTTATAATGATTTTGGGAATATTTCATAGTTTTCCCATTTATTTGGAATTAATCTGTTTTTCCAGAAAACGTCTTTTTTAGTGTTTCAGACTTTCCGGGAGTTTCGGGACTCCAAAAAGGGCAAGGCCAAAGAGCACGGTTCAGAATTTTCGAGACGAACGCAATGGGCTTAAATTGAAGACCAGAAGCCCAACAGGCTGGAAATGGGAGGGTCCCACGCGGCCTAAAATACCTGGCCTCGTGGGCCCAGCTCTTTTCCCCTCGGAGCTCCGTGGCCGTCGATCTTTCGTCCACCGACTCCGTCTTGACCTAAAAACGCCTATAAAAAAGGTCCCTGGCGTTTCGCGAAAGGAGGCGGCGGAGAAACACGAAACCACGAAACAGAGAGACAGAAGGCTGCCGCCGGAGAAGATCGGAGGGGGGAAACGCCGCCAGAATCGCCCCCGGAGGGCTCCACCCCCCTCCGGCGTGTTTTCATCGACATCTTTATCGCCGTTGCTGCCTCCCATGATGAGGAGGGAGTAGTTCTTCATCGGGGCTGAGGGCTCTACCGGTAGCTATGTGGTTCATCTCTCTCTCCCATGATGTGATCTTTATGTGATCATGAGCTTTGTAATCTAATTGAATTCATGGATGTTTCTCCTTCATTGTTTGTGCTACTCAAGTGGTTTTATTAATGTAATTTCCGGAGTCACCTTTGTCCCATGGTGTGAAGTTGACAGTGTGCGCACCGTGTGTGACTCTTAGGCTAAAGGTTACAGAAATACTTACCATGAGTTATTCTTTGTGTTGGATGTCACTATAAAATTGTGGTGTTTGTTTAGTACTATTTTGGGGCACTCATAGTGACCTTGGGGTTCCCTAGATGTGGAAGACAGACTTTAAGGTGTGCTTTTGTAGCTCTACACGATGGTCTTGGTGTTCTATGATATTGTGGTGTTTGTTCACTCAGACTTTAAGGTGTGCTCTTGTAGCCCTACGCAGTAGATTGGTATTTCTATCCAACGGGAGAATAGTTCAGAGTAGCAAAGTGAAGAGGAAATATCTATGTATTCAATTGTTGGGAGTGTCCACTAGTGAAAGTATGATCCCTAGGCCTTATTTCCAAGCATCCTAGAAAACCTTTGTCTTGTCCTCTTGCATTGAAGAGGATTGGGACACTTCCACATTCTTGCCTTGTTACATCAAACTTCCATCCATTAAATCAACCACCTTGTTCCTTAAACTTGTTTAGTGCATAATCAACTAAAACTTGTGACACTTTAGTTGTAGGGAATAGATAACTTTTCCTTCTTGCTCCTGCGGATGGATACCTTACTTCCACATTGAGAGGTGATACAGTGATCCCTTACTCTTGGGGGTTATCAGTAGCCCCCAATCTCCTCTCCCAAGCACACCTTACTCTTAGGATTGTTTGTCCAATTGGTCAATCCAACCAACCCAATCTAGCCACTCAAAGAGGGAAGATTAGCAAGTAATCGCAACTACAAGTGGAAGCCTTGGTATCCACGCATGGATCTTATCCTCAAGAGGAGGCCTTAGTTCATCTCCACAAGGGGGGGCGTTGATTCATCTCCATAGGAGGAAAGAGACACTTTGAGAAGAAGGAGCAAGGCTCTACTTTAGTTCCCAAATCATAGTCTAACTCTAGATCTAGATGGAGAGCTCCTATTTATAGTCCAAAGTCAAAGGGGAACGAGGTAGGTGGGGTAGGTGAGGATTACAAGGCTCACAGGCCTGAGCTGCGCCCGCAGCAGCGGTAGTACCGCTGATCAGGCGGCGGTAGTACCGCTGGTGCGGGTCTGGAATTGGCTCGCTCCACCACGGCGGTAGTACCGCTCGTCAGCGGTAGTACCGCTACTGCGCACAGAAGTTGTTTTAGGCGGATGTGGCGGCGGTAGTTCCGTTGGCGCGGATCGGGTCTCCACCTCGGCGGTAGTACCGGCGGCACGGCGGTAGTACCGCTGATGGTGCCGAAGTTCTTTTTAGGCGGAGGTGGCGGCGGTAGTTCCGGCGATGCGGGGGCTTCAGTGACGGGGCGGTAGTACCGCCGTGAATCCGGCGGTAGTACCGCTTCTTGCTGTTTCTTCTCTTCTTCCTCTTTCTCTTGTCCATCTTCTCGTCCGTCTTCTTGTCCAACCTCGACACGTCCTTGGTGATCTTCATGAGGGTCATACCTGAGGATACACAAAGTGGTGGAATGAAGTAGCATGCCATCCAAAGGAGTGTCGAAATCACACATAGATAGGAGTGAGTTCACCTTATCATGTAGTGCCTTGACTCTTGCTCTTATCATTGGTCCACTTGTTGTAGGAGCCATAGGTTGGGCTACATCAATCTCCTCCAGGAGGTCTTCGTCATCCAGTGGGGCCGCTGGTGCCGGCAAGGAACGGCGGCGGCTCATCTGAGCTAAGCTAGCTAGGGCGTGACGGAACAGATGATGCGGTAACCCGTACGTATAGGATCCTTACTAAGAGCTGGATCAATCGTAACCGTCCAGGAACCAGGACGCTGCGTGGCCGATCTACATGTGAGCAGATTGCAAAAAATCTGGGCTCCAGGAGTAGTTGACAGCTTACGCTGTTGCATAAAACACCTGATTACACCTTCTTCAAGATTTTTGGGTGTGCATGTTGACCACATTTTTTTTTTGCGAAACATAGTACAACGCAGACGCTCACATACACGTGCACACACTCACCCTATGAACGCACACACGCACACCCTACCCCTATGAGCACCTCCGAAAGACTGAGCCGGCGGTCGGGTCTTGAGATTGACGAAGTCACCACAGGCGCCTCGCTGTCGACGGGAACGTCGCCTCCCACTGAAGAATATTCCGCCTAAATGAGAAACACCAATGTCAAATCCAGGATTTGAAATCTGATGGGTTGGGGGTACAACCACCCTCCTAACCATCTTGCCACAGGCAAGTTCTCATGTTGACCACATCTCCGTCCATACAATAAACACAAACTTGAGTTTCATTCCAACAAATGTGTTTTAAATTCCTTCACGTTCCAGTTCTTCATTTATTTTGTAGCTCGATTAGACCATAGCGTTTTCTAGTTCTTTGTATACCTACCCCGACAGAGTGAGTACCGATCTAGCAATTAGAGAAGAAATTTTCACTCCTCGCCGATCAGACCATGTATAAACCCGACATATGATGCCATACTTGATCTCCTCCTCCGGCCGGAGTCAACGACGATTCCCTCGTCACCTAGCAGGATTAGGAAACGAGTATCAAATATCAGGTGTAAAACACCACTGAACCGACGAGGTGTACGTGACCTCCCACCCGCAAGTGACGGCGATCGTGACAGTGGAGGGTGCACGAACAGCGGCCTCAACGAAGAAACCCTAGTCACCGACGAGAGAGGCACTAAGACTCGTCATCCTCTTTGGACAATAGGATTAATCTCATTCTAGTTACTTCTGGTACATGGTCGTTGTGCACATAGTTCAACACACCGATAATTAGTTAGTGTTCTCTGAAAGCATTGCTAAAAGAAAGAAAGAAAATGTGCACTGCAGGTTAAATGACGTGCGTTCATTACATAGCGACAGAAATACACGGGCCGGGCCGCACTCGGCGCACGAGATCCCTCCTCCCGGAACTGTTCTCTCTTCTCTCCTTTCGAGGAAATTGCGGATAATACCACTTGTTGGGGCCATTTTTGCACAGAACCACAACCATCAAATATTTTTGCGCAAAACACCACTCTTTGCTGTAATGAGTTGCACAGAACCCAAATCCTTTCGTTAGTGGTTTTGACACCGATTTAGGCTTGTTGGCCCCACATGTAGCACGTACGTGAGTTCGTTCTTGCTCCTCTGATTCTCTCTCGTTCTCCTCTCTTCTCTGGCTGCAGCTGAGCTCCCTGGCCGCACGTCTGCAGCCGTCCGCTCCCCTTCTGCGCAGGAACAGCCGCCGCAGTACAACTGCTATGCATTGCAAGTCGTCCAGTCGTCGTCCGCGGGGGCCGCGAGCACCACCGGCGCACTGCGTGCCGTCTGCCGAGGAGTGGCGGAACTGATTCGCCCTAGCTCAGCCACTCTGGACGATAAGATCCCCTCACCCGACGATCCTGCCCAGGCTTTCCACAGATCGGCAGATCGCAGGAGACCCGCACGGTGGTCGGTGATTTAGAATTTGTCAGCGTCTGATTGATCCCGTTAATTTAGCATTGATCCCGTTAATTTAGCAGTCGCGTCTGCTGCCTGTGGACCTAACTAGCTTAATTCGGTGTTAAACCGGTTAATGAAGGGATTTGGGTTCTGTGCAACTCATTACGGCAAAGAGTGGTGTTTGCGCAAAAATATTTGATGGTTGTGGTTCTATGCAAAAACGGCTCCAGCAAGTGGTGTTATGCGCAATTTCCTCTCTCCTTTCCCATTTTCCATCTCGGTTCTTTATCCAGCAGGCGGCCGCCGCACCTCTCCTCCTCTTCCTCTTCTCTCGTCGGCGCCTCTTTGCTCTCGTAGCCGCTCACACGGTACAGGTCCAATCCCTCTCTTCTCTTCTGCCCTAGAGGATCCGGATCTCAGGCTCACTCGCCCTCTTCTGCGCACAGCGCGGCGCGGCGGCGGATATTCTGATGAACCACTCCTGATATTTACACAAGGTATACACGCGAAGAGTTAGAATTGAAAATTTACCTGCGATTTAATTTCTTTTCATTATTTTCAGGTATCCAAATCAGAAACAGTGAGCTGCTGATGACCAGATGCAGGCAGCGGATAGTCTCGGGAACAGGTGCCGGGACCTGTTCTTGTTGCAACAAACACTAATCAAGTAATGGTTACTGATAAATTTGTCTGGGGATTCTGTACTTTGCGGAAATTTTTGGACTGTATGTGCAATGTATGATAGATGGAAATGAAATTGTTACAGGTTGTCATGATGGCTGATTTGGGTCGGGTTGCGCAATGGAACCAGTCAGGAGCAGAGTTGCACGTAGAAAAGGTATCACTTGAACTCATCTGCTTACAATGTGCATCCATCATTTAGTAATATACAAGAGAGATATGCAATTAGCATAAAAATGGCGAATTGCTGTCCCTCGCACATATCACATGACAGTAAATTTGATAGGGTAACAGTATTTAACATGACTACTATATTTTCCTTTTGTGGTTGAGCCTCTGGTGAGAACCTGTAGTTGGTAACATTATGGGCTTCTGGTAATACAACTGGGAGGGCTGTGCCTTTGGTTCCTTCCTCTTAAAAACGTCACTGCTATATCTTTTTAGAATCTTCTCATGCCTGGTTTTACTAGGAAATAAATAATAACTTACACAGGAACCTGTTGGCAAACAAGCAATACCAGAAGGAGGTCTGCAGCAGACTGGTGAAAATGATCAGGTAGGGATACCAAGATAAACATAAGTATTGCTCGTATACATATGACTCTGTACAACATGTGAAATTCAATATGACATTTGCATGGTAGCTTAACAGAGTTTTTCACTTGCATACAGGAACATGCATCAAATGGCATTGACACAGCTGCAGAAGGACTAATGGCAGATATACTGGATAAGCAAACCAACTTGGTGGACCCTACAATGCAGCACACTGAAGAACAAGGTCAATTGCATGATGTTACAGAAGGGCAAGAAATGTCTAGCAACGGTATAAGCAGTGGAAGCGATTCAGGCAGCAGCTCAGGCAGTGAGTTAGATACTGAACTAGGAAAATGCTTTTACCCTAGTTTTGAGGCATTGGAGAATTCAAGACCACCAGAACTTGGAATGAAATTTCCAACCCTTGAAGATGCAGAACGATTCTATAGCACACATGCTCTGCTAACTGGTTTTGCAGTAAGGAGGGGATCAAATTACAGGAGAAAGAAGTTTCATCTACTATGCAACAGAAGTGGCAAACTAAAGCCAACTCAGGACCTGCAAAGGAAGAGGAAGAATAATGTTTTGGGCTCACAATGCCAAGCAAGGGTGATAGTGAAGCTACATCAGGAGCAATGGGAGATCATAGGAGTTAAGCATGAGCACAACCATCCATTATGTCCACGCCGATCACTCACAAGATTCTTTCTGGACCACAAATATATGTCAAGTGAAGAAAAGTCATTTCTAAGAGTTTTGCAACAAAGTAGGGTAAATCCAAGGAAAGCTATGAAGATTTTCAGGAGAATGAGAAGCAACCTCGGAAACACACTATCATCAAAAGAGAAAGATATGCGCAATTTACAGTGTGTAGAACAATGGAGAAAAGAGAACTCAGATGTTGAAACGGCACTGAAGCGTTTCAAAGAACTGGAGCTGCGGAACCTAGGTTTTTCCTACACCATGCAAACAGATGAAGATAATGTTGTAAGGAGTATTTTCTGGACTGATGCAAGGTCGAGGGTGGATTATGAGATTTTTGGTGATTTTGTATCGTTTGATACTACCTACAGTACTAATAGGCATAATATGCCTTTCCCCTATTATTGGAATGAATAATCATGGACGAATCCTTCTGTTTGGGTGCGCCTTGCTACAAGATCAGAAAGCTGAAACCTTGAAATGGATGTTCCAAGCGTTCTTGCATGTGATGGGAGGGAAAATGCCAAGAGCAATCATAACCAGCCAGGATGAAGGTATGACAAAAGCAATTGCAGAGGTCATGCCGCAAGTAAGCCACAGGTTTTGCAAGTTCAATGTGATGCAGAAAGCACATGAAATGCTAGGAGCCTTCATGGCAGCAAGGGGCAACATAAATGCGGAGCTGCACAGCTTAGTGGACAACTCACTGAAAGAAAAGGAATTTGAAGATGGATGGGCTGTGCTCGTTGATAGATACGACGCAAGTGAAAATGAGTACCTACGACTCATGTGGGAGACAAGGAAAAACTGGGCTCCTGTTTATTTGCTATCAGATTTCTATCCATTCGTTGGATTAGCTGGACATGGTGAAGGGACAAACTTATTATTCAAAGACAATGTGCTTCCTAAGGACAGAATCGAGAAGTTTATTGAACAATATGAGAGGATGCAGGAGAACATAATAAAAACAGAGGAAGATGATACATTGCAATCAGAAACTGAACCAGCATACTTCTCCATGCAGCCAATAGAAAAGCATGCAGCGCAGATATACACAAGGCAGATATTTCTGAGAATACAGAAAGAACTATACTATTCTACAGCACTCAACGTGCAAGAGATGCAGGGAGGATCAGTGTACAGACTTGAAAAGGTCTCCAACTACGAGAACCCGGAGTTTGATAGAAATTCTTTCGAAGTGGTAGTTGAAGCTGGCACCCATGCATTCAAATGCCAATGTGCAAAGTTTACTAGGGATGGGATTTTGTGTTGCCACATATTGAGAGTCTTCACACAGCTCGGAGTCAATGAAATACCAGCGCAGTACATAATGGCCAGGTGGACTCGCAAGTTCAGAGAGGAGCAGCTGAAAGAGTACGAGGAAAAATGCTTGAAGGAAACAGAAAATAAAACGAGATATGCTATGCTATTGAGTAAAGTGGCAGACATCGGCAAGGGAATATGCACCGATGGCCCAAAATGTAGTTGCTTGATGCTCGGTTAGACAAGATTCAAGAAACATTGGCAACTGACGGCAGAAGAAAATCCCGGAAATAATCACATTTGCAGATTGTGGACAAGGGCCTGCGATATGAGAATTAGCGAGTTTAGTTGGGGATGTCTCTTTCCAGGATGAATTAGGATAGCTAGCATGTTCAGTTAAGCGCAAGGTAGGTAGTCTTAGCCTCTTAGGTGATGAGAATTAGATATCTCTGATTAACCTCCTGTCTTGTCTGTTTTCGTCAGCATGTTCCTCTTACATCTGGCAGCACATATTGTTGCGTTCAGGTTTATGCATCCTGATTGGTTATTATCGGACCTCTTTAATCTGTATGCTATTTTTTGTTGCTTCTGTCCACTGTGAAATGTGAATCCTGCTGGGCAAAAATGAGAGAGTTGATTAATTGCACTTCTTAGGACATCTATTATCCGATATGAAGTTGATCACCAACACCTCCTCACCAAGCCTAAACATACAAATAGAAAAACACCATTGCAGGGGAAACCAAAGGAAGCCTACTCCAAGCTAATGTCGACGTGTCGTTCTATGTACAATTGCGGTCATTCGTGATGATAAGGGAAGCTATGACACGCCTTGTGCTATGCACCAGGCGACGGGTGTGGTCATTAGTGATGATAAGTGCATCTTCATAGCTAGGAGCAGATGCGGTATCCCCTCTATTTTTTTTTTTTTTTGAAATTGGTATCCCCTCTATTTCTGATGCATCTACAAGAGAAGCTCGGGCTCTTCGAGACTGTCTTCTTTTGGCGGAAGGTTGGTTGCACCAAACTAATCACCAACGACGACTGTATGGAGGTAATCACAACTATGCAAGATGGCGGTAATTACGTTGGCCTTGCGGCCCCAATTTATGAGGAGTGTTCTCTTCTCTTTCTCAAGGTTTGCCCATGATTTTTTTTTTTTTTGCCATAGTCCTATGGGAAGCAATAGAATAGCTTATATTCTATTTTGTAAGGTGGAGTGACCACAGTCAATTGTTTGACTGATGTAACTATTTTTTATTAATTGATAGTAAAATCGTCGTGATGACTTTCCCTAAAAAAAACTTCCCCAAGTAAGAGAACACAAAATGAACCGAAAACCCAGTTTTTTAGAAATCATGGACAAAATTCACCTAAATTGCATCAAGTGGCATTACATCATAACATATTTATACACATTGAACCTAAGTAATGGGCAACAATAACACATTGATCATGACTTATGGCTAAAACCTAACTCGATCTCCGATCGTTATTCCCCATGTATCCCGCTGTCATGGAAGAATACAAGGATGAATATAAGCTAAACACTTTGCTCCATTACATGATGGCCAGTAGACCGGCCGTAGATGACATGCAACTTTGACTTCCTCCTCCGGCTCACCTTCGCATAGATAGGTTGCGCAATTATCTTAAAAAAGAAACTGTGCGCTAGATAGCTAAACGGTAGATGTTCGCTGCATTGCTTCACAGCACACAGCGCACGATAACCCTTGTGCAGCTCTCTCTCTGCTGCACATAGCAGCATTCTTCTCCCGGTGTCAGGCCCGTAGAACAACAGGTTCAGTTATCTCTGTTTCACATCTCAGTTTGGGTTCAGTTAACCAACGGTTAAGATCAGCTCGCTAGTTGTAACTAAAGATCCAACGGCTCATCTTACTCTGTTTAGCGCTTAAAAGCGTCATTATTGTAATGCAGGGATTATGCGTGGCTCACCAAGGGGACTCTATATAACCTTGGGAGAGTGGGTGGCTGGGTGGCACGCAATAAGAAAACCCTAAATTCCTGTTCTTGCCTTCCTTTCCCAGTTCTTCCTTTCCTACTTTACCAATTTTGCCTATAATTCTACCTATTATTATTGTTAAATTCCCTGGAGAATTGTATCTCCTACTCTAGCTCAGGATGAGACCCTGACAGTTGGTATCGAGAGCCAAGTTCTCTCCCGAACAGAAATCTCCCACCCTCCCTCCCTGTTCTTCACCACGGAGAGACGGCGACCGCCACCGAGGTTGGCGAATCACTCCGATTCGTCCGTAAAATCCCTTTTCGGCAGCCGCTACCACCACCACAGGAGATCCCGTTCACAGAGCACGGATCGGAAGGCCGGATGATTCCCCGCCGCACGCGCTCCCAAGATCGACTGGCGACCACGGCTGAGGAAGCCGCGATTCTCGAAGCTGCTCACAAGCAGGCCATGGAGGAGGAGGCCATCAGCAGCAGACTTCCTCGCGAGGTCCTCAACATCCAGTGCCACCTCGAGCAACAACAATCTTCAGTGGATTTGCTTCAGGGTAACATCTCGAAACTCACTGATATGGTTTCTCAAATCAGCATGGCTGTGGTGCGGAATCCGAGTTCTCCAGAGCAAGAATAAACGATGACCAACCAAAATTCATCACCTTTCACACGCCGGCACCACATACGGCGCAGCTGAGCCCAATTATGGAAGGGGGCACACCCAATTCTACTCCGATGTCACAGATGCGACCACCGCAGACATCACTGCAGCAGCAACAAGGCATACACTTCGGCAATCTTGCTCCGACGCGCCTTCCCCACCCAGAGTTTCCACCCCAAACCATACCACCACATCACCAAAATTCCACAACTTCCCCTGTTCCTCAAGCTTCAACCCACTACCACCAGCACACCAATCCACAAACCCAACCTCAATACTATGCCAGTACATCCCAAAGGCCACCACCGGTGCAAACCAACTTTCAACCTTACCAACAACAACCTCATTACACCATGCCACCACCAACCTATCCATACCATCCTCCTTACCCATATCAAGCACAAATTCAACCACCATACCCATATACACCACCATATCCTTGCCAACCACAATTCACCTACACTCCACCTCAGCTTACAGTCCTTATACACCTCCCATGATACCCAATACACCTCAACCACCTCCTACACCAAGGCAACCAGCAACAACATCCACAATCAACAATACTACTGCCACCACAAATCAGGAACCTTACCTACACACACCTCACCTTGAGCTGCCATTGTTCCATGGCACAAACACCTTCTGTTGGATAAGGAGTGTGAAAGCATTTTCATTCTAGCAGGCATTCAGGATGACAGCAAGATTAAATGGGCAAATGCACATATACGAGGCAGAGCAAAAACATGGTTAACTAGCTGCAACATCAACATGGAAACCATGAGCTGGGCACAATTTTGTGAGTTGCTTTGCGACAGGTTTCCAAGTCCAGGGGAACATGAATCAATGGAGCAATTCCAGCATTTGAAGCAGACTTCCACAGTGGATCATTATATCAATAACTTTGAAGAGTACATGATACAGATGAAGCGTGATCATCCTTATCTCACGGATAACTTTTTTCTGCTGAGATTCTTGAGTGGTCTGAAAGATTCAGTAAAACATACTGTCAAAAGTCACCAACCTGTAACTTTGAGACGTGCTTATTGGCATGCTCGCCAACAGGAATCATCTTACCTGTCCATGACTAGGAAGCCACCAACACAAGCTGCACCAGCTAGATATCCTCCTGCAAATGTCAACAGAAATGGAGGCCCCAACCAAGATCGACCTCGAGAAAAAGGGAAGTGTTGGTATTGTCCCGAGCAGTGGTCAGTCGTACATAAGTGCACTGGTATCAAAAACATGCTGCACATTATTAATATGCAGGGGCATAGTGATGATGAAGAAGATTACAAACCACAACCCGAGGCTTTTGTGGATGCTGAAATGACTTACCACCACCAGTACCTGAGCAACAGCAAGAGGCCGAGGCAAACAATGCTCCAGCTCCAGCTCCAGCCGCAATTATTCACCAAATCTCTGTAGAAGCACTGCTGGGATTCCAGGCTCAGCTACACTGTCAGTCACAGTCAAATTTGGGAAATGCAAGGCAACACCCTAATTGACACTGGCAGCACCAAAACCTTCTTGGACACATTGTTTGTCAAGAAAACTCAACTACCTGTTACTAAAACTGCAGCGCAAACAGTGCAAGTAGCTGGGGGTGGCGAACTCATTTCAGAGGGGCACATTCCAAATTGTGCATTCACAATACAAAACACATCCTTTGCACATGATTGCAAATTGTTGGCACTTAGAGGTTATGATATGGTCCTTGGAGCTGATTGCTTGCAAAACATTCTCCTAACTTCACAGACTGGGAAAAACACATCATATCAATCACTGTAAATGGAGAATGGTGCACTCTGTCGATACTACGATTGAACCAAAGAGTAGCACAATATCTGCACAAGCTTGTGCAAAGTTACTGCGTCAGGGGCTCAAGCTTATCTGATAAAAATACCACCTCAAACGCTGCCTGAGGATCAACAACAGGAGACGCACCAGTTTCTCCCTGGTTGAAGAGCTATTACACCAGTATCAAGATGTGTTCGCAGAACCAGTTGGGTTACCTCAGAGAGAAGTTGTGATCACACCATACCTCTGCAAGAAGGATCCCATCCGCCAAATGTGAGACCATATCGCATGCCACATAAACAGAAAAACATTGTGGAGGAGCTTGTCAAGAAAATGTTGGAGACTTCTGAAATCAGACCAAGAATAGCCCATACTCCTCACCTGCAATTCTGGTCCGGAAAAAAGACAAAAGCTAGCGGTTGTGTGTGGATTACAGACAACTGAACGCTCTCACCATTAAAAACAAGTACCCATTCCAGTGATTGAGGATCTGTTGGACGAACTTCAAGGAGCAGTCATCTCTCAAAACTGACCTTCGTTCCGGTTATCACCAGATCAGGATGAAGCCCGAGGATGTGCCAAAACAGCATTTACAACACATCTAGGTCATTACGAATACCTAGTAATGCCTTTCGGCCTCACCAACGCGCCTGCCACTTTTCAGCAGCTGATGAACAACACCTTTGCAGCTCAGCTTAGGAACTTTGTACTCGTCTTTTTTGACGACATCCTGATCTACAGCAAAACACTAGAGTTACACAAACAACATCTGTCCACTGTCTTGAAGCTGCTCAGACAACATAGCTTGAAAGCTAAAATCTCGAAGTGCACTTTTGCTGCTCCTTCTGTCGAGTATCTTGGCCATGTGATTTTGCACAGGGAGTCGCAATTGACCCCTCTAAAATAGCTGAGATTGTTAACTAGCCAACTCCCACCAATGTCAAACAGCTGAGAAGAATCCTAGGTTTGTCAGGGTACTACAGAAGATTTATTGAAGGGTATGCTTCAATCTGTAGACCCCTTCATGATGCATTGAAGAAGGATGCATTCGTGTGGGACACACCACAGCAAGAAGCTTTTGAAAAACTAAAAGCTGCAATGACAACACCACTGTCTTGATATTACCCAATTTCTAGAAACCATTCATATTGGAGACTGATGCATCGGGCACAGGCCTTGGCGCGGTATTGATGCAACAAGGTAGACCAATAGCATACTTCAGCCAGTCTTTGGGCAAACAAGCTACTGCATTATCAGTCTATGAAAAAGAGGCCCTAGCAATGCTGAATCCTTGAGGAAATGGCGTCATTACCTGTTGGGCAACAAGTTAGTGATCAAGACAGATCAGCGCAGCCTCAAATACTTAACCAGTCAACGTTTACTAGAAGGCATACAACATAAGTTGATGATGAAGCTCTTAGAATTTGATTATTCTATTGAGTACAAGCAAGGAAAAGAAAACGTTGCAGCTGATGCACTCTCCAGGAAACATCAGGATACTGACTCGGAAGAATGCTTGGCAATCTCAGCAGCAGTACCTCTGTGGATGGCAGATGTGACAGAGAGCTACATCAACGACAAGAAATGCATTCAATTACTCCAAGAGCTGGCCATTAATCCTGACAGTCATCCAAATTACACCTTATCTTCTGGCATACTGCGTTACAAAAATAGAATTGTCATTGGAAATGGAAATGACCTCAGGGACAAACTCTTTGAAGCTTTCCACAGTTCAGCATTTGGTGGACATTCAGGAGGCAGAGTCACACTTCACAGACTGAAACAAGTCTTCTTCTGGCCTAACCTCAAGCAATTCATCACTGCAAAAGTTGCCATTGCCCTATTTGCCAAATATCAAAAACTGAGAGGGTACAATATCCGGGACTTCTCAAACCCCTTAACATTCCAGAGCAGAAGTGGACTGAGATAAGTATGGACTTTGTGGAAGGGCTTCCCAAATCTCGAGGCAAAGATGTTATCTTGGTTGTGGTGGATAGACTGACAAAGTACGCTCACTTCCTTGCTCTTTCTCATCCATTCACAGCGCATCAAGTCTCGGAATTATTCATGGACAACATCTTCAAATTGCATGGTCCACCCAAAATCATTGTGAGTGATCGAGATAGGATTTTTACATCCAAAATCTGGCAAGACATCTTTGCTTCCCTGAAAGTGGAACTGCATTACAGTTCAGCTTACCATCCGGAGTCTGATGGACAAACTGAAAGAGTTAACCAATGCTTGGAACAATATTTGAGAAGCATGGCGTTCACTGAACCAAAGAAATGGTCACAATGGCTACCACAGCAGAGTGGTGGTATAATACCTCCTACCACTCTTCTATCAAACTCTCACCGTTTGAAGCACTCTATGGGTATGCTCCGCCCCAAATCAACGAGATAGCAGTTCCTTGCAATGTCTCTCCTGAAGCACAGGTTACACTGCAAGAGAAGGAAAGAATCCTGAAAACACTGCAACACAACTTGAAGCAAGCACAACAACGCCAGAAGAAATATGCTGACCTCAAGCGAACAGAAAGGGAATTCGCTGTGGATGATCTTGTATACCTCAAAATGCAGCCTTATAGAGAAACAACATTGGGTCTCAGGAACTCACTCAAGCTTTCATCCAAGTACTACGGACCATTCCGTGTTCTTCAGCGCATTGGCCCAGTTGCTTACAAGCTTCAACTTCCTGAAGGTACAAAACTGCACCCTGTCTTCCATGTAAATCAACTCAAAAAACACTTGGGCCCAAAGGCAGTTCCAAATGCAAGACTACCCATGTTGACACCTGATGGCAAGATCAAGACATACCCGACTGCTATACTGCAATATCGCCAAGTTCCTCGCAATGCTGGTGACTTCGATGTACCTGTACCTCAATGGTTGATTCAGTGGGAAGGTTTTACTCATGACGAGGCTACATGGGAAGACGCCTCTTTCATTCGTGCAACATTTCCTTCCTTCCAGCCATGATGTCTGGTCTCGACGGGGGAGTACTGTCAGGCCCGTAGAACAACAGGTTCAGTTATCTCTGTTTCACATCTCAGTTTGGGTTCAGTTAACCAACGGTTAAGATCAGCTCGCTAGTTGTAACTGAAGATCCAACGGCTCATCTTGTAATAACTAGTAAAACTCTGTTTAGCGCTTAAAAGCGTCATTATTGTAATGCAGGGATTATGCGTGGCTCACCAAGGGACTCTATATAACCTTGGGAGAGTGGGTGGCTGGGTGGCACGCAATAAGAAAACCCTAAATTCCTGTTCTTGCCTTCCTTTCCCAGTTCTTCCTTTCCTACTTTACCAATTTTGCCTATAATTCTACCTATTATTACTGTTAAATTCCCTGTAGAATTGTATCTCCTACTCTAGCTCAGGATGAGACCCTGACACCCGGCCCGTCCAGATCCAACCCTGTATGTCGCCCAAGCCCAACCTAGCCCCGTCAAAACCTCTCCTCCTCGCCGCCCGAGCAACGGCGGCAGCAGCAGCAGTCGTCGCCGTCGTTTTCTCTCTCCCGGTCCAGCTCCAGTCTTCCCCTCATCCTCTCCCCGCCTTTGCCCTAGCAGCCGCACGGGATACGGATCCAGCTCCTCGCCTCTGCTCATGGGAATTCGGATCTAGAACCCTAGTCCTCGTCCGCCGAGGTGCGGCGCAGCGCGGCGGTGTTGCTGACGATGGAGGTATATCCAACACCTGCTGCTAACATTTGTACGGTTTATCGCGGTCCGGATTTATGTGACAATTGCTTTGTTTCAGGTGGCGGGTTCCCCAAATCTGGAGCAGCTGGATGTTCAAATGGACGGCGAGCTACTGACACCGGCAGCGGATAGTCACATTGAGCAAGCGCCAAGAGCTGCTCCTCCAGCCAATTCCAGAAAAGTAAGATTGCTTGAAATCTTTGTTGTCGAGACTTGGGACTACGTTTAACTTAGGGAAACTGTTCCAGGTTGTGATGACGGGAAAGGTCGCGAAATCGAACAGTTCAGGTAAAGTCGCCGAGAGCTCCGCGAACAAGAGGGTGATATATATCGTAGCTGGTGATGACGGTTCCCATGTGCCCACCTTGCGCCAAGTGGCGCTGCATGGAGAACAGGTACTTGAACACACACATCTTTCTTTTGCCCTGTGCATCTATCAGTTGATAGTATAGAAGAAATAGGCGATACAGTTACCTCAAAGGCACCTATACATTGTCACTTTGCCGTGCCTCATACATATATGTATTACAGGCTAGTAAGACTAAGAGTACTAAGAGTGATGCAAAAACTACAGCAGCTGCACGCAACGTGATTGAGGTATTTGAAGTCAGTGCTTTACCTTCCCTTCTTAGAATGACTTGATGCATGGCATTAACTTGGAAAGAGATACACAGAGGTCTGTTGGCAAACAACCGGCGAGACGAGGAAGAGTACACCTGAACAGTGATATTTATCAGGTACGGAAGCCAAACAAAGCACAAGTGATATTGCTATGTATTATTATTTCAGTCGTTTGAATATGGCATACTTGGTAGGTTAACATAAATTATGCACTTTCATGCAGGAACAATCGACAGAGGTCAATGAAGTTGCAGAGAAGATACCGGCAACTAAATTCGAGAAAGGTACCAACCCTGTGGACCATTCACTGCAGAATGATGAAGAGCAAAACTCATTGCATGATATTATGGAAAGCAATGAAATATCTAGCAGCGATACAAGCGGTGAAAGCGATTTAGAAAGCAGCTCAGGGAGTGATTCAGAAAAGGAAACTGGGAAGTTCTTCTATCCTAGTCCTGAAATACTGGATATTGCAAAACCACCGGAAGTTGGAATGAAATTCCCAACCCTCGAATATGCACACGAATTCTATAACACATATGCTCTCCAAACTGGTTTTGTGGCAGTTAGGGGAAGAAATTACAAGAGACAGAAGTTTCAGCTAGACTGCAACAGGAGTGGCAGAGGAAGGCTAGTTCACAGCGGTAATAGGCAGAGGAAGAGGAAAAGTATAGAGAAGACAAACTGCCAAGCAAAAGTGGTAGTGAAGCTTATTAATGGACAATGGGAATTCACAGCAGTTCAGAATGAGCATAACCATCAATTATGTCCAAGCCGTGCATTTACAAGTTTCATGATGAGCCAAAAGCACATGTCAGCTGAAGAAAGGTCATTTTCAAGAGTTCTTCAACAAAGCAGGGTACCTCCCAGAAAAATTATGAAGATTATAAGAAGAATGAGAGGCAGCTTTGGGATAATACCATCAAAAGAAGAATATGCGAGCAATGGGCAGTCTGCAGAACAACGGAGGAAAGCAAACTCAGATGTTGAAAAAACATTGAACCACTTCGCGGATGTGCAGCTCCGGGACCCATGTTTCTCCTACACTATGCAAAAGGATGGAGACAACATAGTTAGGAGTATTTTCTGGACTGATGCAAGGTCAAGGGTGGATTATGAGATCTTTGGCGATTTCATATCGTTTGATACTACCTGTAGCACAAATAGGCATAATATGCCTTTCACTCCTATCATTGGCATAAATAACTATGGGAGAACAATTGTGTTAGGATGTGCCTTGCTGCAAGATAAGAGTGCTGAAACCTACAAATGGATGTTACAGACCTTTTTACAAGAGATGGGAGGTAACATGCCAAGGTTATCATAACAAACCAGGATGAAGGCATGTCAAAAGCAATTGCAGAGGTCATGCCACAAGTGAGGCACAGGTTTTGCAAATGGGATGTAATGGGGAAAGCACAGGAAAAGATAGCAGCCTTTATGGCAGCAAGGGGCAACATAAGAGCAGAGCTGGATAGCTTAGTTGATAATTCACTGACAGAAACAGAATTTGAAGAAGGATGGAGTGCACTCATCGAGAGATATGATGCAAGTGAAAATGAGTACCTACAATTCATGTGGCAAACAAGGAAAAGCTGGGCGCCTGTTTATTTCATGGAAGATTTCTATCCATTTGTCACATCAGCTGGAGGTAGCCAGGGGACAATCTCATTACTCAAAGAGAATGTGCTTCCTAAGGATAGAATAGAGAAGTTCATTGAAAAATATGAGGAGATACAAGATATGATAATAAAAATGGATGAGGAAGATGGATTGCAATCTGGAACTGAACCTTCATGTTTCTCATTGCAGCCAATAGAAAGGCATGCAGCAGATATTTACACAAGTCAAATATTTCTGAAAGTTCAGAGGGAACTACTCCATTCTACAGCATTCAAAGTGCAGGAGATACAAAGGGATACTCTGTATAGACTTGACAAGGTTTCCAATTACGAGAACCCAGAGTATGATAGAAATTCTTTTGAAGTGTTAGTTGAACCTGGCACCAATGCATTCAACTGCCAATGTGCAAAATTTTCAAGGGATGGAATATTGTGCTGCCACATATTCAGACTTTTCACACAGTTTGGAATCGATGAAATACCAGAGAAATACATAGTGCCCAGATGGACTGACAAATATAAAGAAGAACAGCTCAAACAGTACAAGGAAAAATGCTTGGAGATACAACAGTCAGAGAATACAATGAGATATTAATGTTGATGAGTAAAGTGTCTGGCATCGGCAAACAAATATGTGGTGATGATGCGAAATGCGACATGTTCATGCTGGAGTTAGACAAGATTCAAGAAAAAATGGCAGCGATGATGGTAGAAAGTCCTGAAAATAATCACAGTTAGTACATGTTGAGCTTCGGCAGCAAGTGATACGTGGAGGCTTACGCATGTGTGCCCAGGATGTTCAGCAGCAAGATGCTGTCGTCAATGCAGACAGATAAAGCAGGAGAAGTCTGTAGATAGTCAGAGGAGTGAAGCAATTAATCTTGTGCTGGCCCAGGAGGAGGACCTTGTCCACAATGTAGAATAGTTGGTGAGGTTTATTTTTCCTAAGTAAGATAGACTAGGTAGTCTATTCATGACGTTAAACTATTCAGGAAGTGCATCATGATTCTGTTAGCACCTGCAGTTGATGTAACCTATACTGGTTATGCTGGATATGTTGCTCGTTGATCTGTTGAACCTCTGTTTCCCGTTTGTGCCATGGCCACGTTTGTTCCCGTTTATGCCTCGGTTTCCTAATTTTCTTTTGTGGTGAACAGGGATTGGGTCATTCTGATGTTTGTTGTGATGAAAGGATATTTTGGGTACCGCTTCCCGTACTTTGAACTATAACAGGAACACAAATTTCTGAATGTTTGGTTCTGCTAAATTGAAAAATGGCTATGTGCTTCTATTCCAAATCAGTTATTGTGTAAGATATCTTCCAGCTAAGAGTCTCTGCAAGCGCAAGGTGTGTCAACGCTTATATTTGCTGACTTGTATGTTAAAATGGGAAGGCTCAGATCTTCTGCAGTAATATCATTGCAAGAAATATGCGCTCATGTTTTTGAAGATATCAACTCTGTAGGTTTGGACAGCGTAGGGGCAGCCAGGTTTAGACCTTCAAGCTCGTTTTGGACTTGCAGACAATCCGAAGGAGAATTTGACTTCTCCAAATTGAATAGAACCGTTAGTTTAGGTACATACTATTTCTGGTACTCCTTTGATCGTGTCGCAGTTTTGAACTAACCCCAATCAAAACTGCAACACTTATTTTCAATCGGAGAGAGTACTTACCATTTTCGTGCTGACCTTGCCCGGCCATGGAAGCGAAGGACCTATATATGACTGTATAAAGGTGAGGCGAGTATTTATATCCACTGCAAGGTGAGCGGTGCCACTGCATCCGCGCCGACGTAAATGCATTGCGTCAGAACGCCGTGGCGCTGGCGTGGACTGGCGCCGACGTTAATGTGACGCGTGCTGGCAGGTGTGCCACCATCTCGCCGCCTCGCCTCCCGTCGTGTCGCGGCGTCTGGGAAATCGCCCCGGGGAGTGCGCGCCATTAATCGGGCGGAACGACCTCCTGGACGACCTAATAAACACGACGCTCCGTTATGTGTCTATGACAGGTGGGCTCCCCTGTCGGAAGGCTTGTCCGGCCACTGTCCGGCACCCCCGAGGAGGCCCCCAAGTTTGGAGACCCTCTCGGGGGTGCCAGACAGAATTTGGGTTGGGTCAGACACTTGGGGGTGCCGGTGTGGCACATTTTGGTGTGGGGGGGGGGGGGGGGGGGGGGGGGGGTGCCGGTGGAGATGCTCTTAGGCCCCACTAGTAGAATATGATAGCTAGCGAAATACTTAGTCTTGAGCACTCTTGCACAAAGAGAGTCCGGATTATCAATTAATCTCCACACTTGCTTCGCTTTCATTGTAGGGTTGAAATAGTGAAAATCTCGGAAGCCAATACCAGTACAACCTTCTCATCGGGAAGCATAGTTTCCACCATGCGTACCAACATATTTTCTTGTTCTCTTCACTATCTCTCCATCAAAACTAAGAAATGACACCAGTCATGCTCTTGCACTGTCGATGTTTTGTGACATCCGACAGTAGATTTGTATCTAGGTATGGCTTGTGACCATGGTCCGATGGGGTAACTTACTCAGCCACGCAAGGATGTATAGGTACGGGCTCCGAGATCGTTTCTGGTAACAACCCTACTTCTGTGTGGATGTAGTCAAACATGTGAGGTGCTCAAAGTACAATTGGAATGTGTCGGCTAGCGGGTAGCTGGCTGGTCTACTCTTCTTCTGTGAGAAGGTGAACGCGGAGTATGAGAGTAAAATTGTGGGAGAGTTTAACCTTCTCGGGGGAGGGCGTATCTGTTATATAGGGGTGTGCCACAATCTTATAGACATGGTAGTGTGGCACTGCAGGCCGCCCAGGTACTTGCTACAATGGGACGAAGGCTACATAAGTCGTTGTATCTGACATCCGTCAGGAAGTTCCGTACACGGTATGGCGTTGAGCTACTGTGCGGACCGTCAATAGACGACTTTGGGGTGCCTAGTACTGCAGCAGGGGCTAGCCCTGATTGTTCGGGACAAGACCAGATCCCATAGTGGGTGAAGTCGGTATGGTCCGCAGGATGCGGCGGCCCTGGCAGCTGGCCATACCGATCTTTCTTGTCCACCAACTCTTGTTGATGTAGGCCCACATATGAAGCGTGGACTTTGACCCGTTGGCTTTACTTCTGGCGGACGGCTGCGAGAAGCCAACCACTGCCTTGCTGGCGTGGCGATGTTGAGCCGGTTGACGGCGCGAGCTGATCGGTGGTCGGGCAAGTTTGTAGTTTTGCATTCGATGGGTATTATGTATCCATAAACCTTCATGCACATATTTTTGGGATCTTAAAATAGTGATATTGCATAGGCATAGGCATAAATAGCTTGAGCCACCGATAATATTCCAAAAAAAAAAGCTTGAGCCACCGATTTTAAACGGTGGACGTCTCCTTCATAGGGCTAGCGCATGAGATCCCTTCTCCCCTTCTCCTCGTCCATCTCGGTTCTCTATCCTGCAGGCGGCCGCCGCACAACTCTCGCCACCACATCTTCCCATCTCTACAGCAGCAGCACCACAACAACGGTAGCCTTCCTCTCCCCGTCCAGACCCAACTCCCCTCTCTCCTTGCTCCACCAGCCAATCCCTCTCCCCCCTCTCGTCTTGGGGATTTGGATCTAGTCCTGTCCCCGCGGCACAGACCCAACCCACTGATGCTGCTATCCACAAGGTATGCCCAAAAACCCTAAAATCATTCCTTTTCCTATATGTTAGTAGTTGCTTTCATCCAGGTGCCAAACCCCCGAATCGTATACTGTCTGCTACCGATTTTATGATGTATTCCATATACCAAATTAACGCAATGGGATCGTTGCAGTTTGTAATGGCAGGCATGGGTACAGAATTGGACAAGGCAGGGGAAGGAAATGGAGAGAACTCCACAAAAATGAGAGAGACATACATTTTACCTGACGGTGAAGGTTCTTCTCTACCAAAGCTGCCTAGTGAAAAGGTACACTTGAACATTGTTAGCTGTTTGTGTGCATTCGGACAGGCCAACTCGAGCGGCGGCTAGTAATAGAATGTTATGTCACGTAGACAGTTTTTTGTAATAATGGCTCATTGGGCTACAGAGATTCAAATGTACTTGGTAGATATCTTAAGTACTCAGGTCCCTACAATCTCTAAAGGGCTAGGAAATAGAAGACCCTTAGAGCTCTTGGCTTTCTAGTTGGTGGGCTCTTCACTAGGCTGGGGATGTTTACGCGTCCAGTAGGCACCAACTATTCAGTTTCTGTGGGTGTACGAGAGAGTGTGTATGTTTTGTTCGTATCCGTCTGCAGGTACCATTTGTGCCTAAAATTATAGGCAGAAATAAACCTAGGCTTGCTCGGGCTGCAAAATGTAACGACAAGACTAAAGTTTCAGAATTTCAATCTGATTTTGCAGATAATAACTTACAACTGGATATCTTGGCATGTCAATGTAATAATTAGATCAACCGTCATTGCTGTTATGCATTTTGTGTTGTTTGAGTTGAAAAAAGAATTTGTGTCGAGAGCTATTTGGCTATCAGTCTTTGTGTTGTTTGACTGGAAAAAAGATTTCTGACTGGTAATGATTAGTACTGTGTACGTTCGTATATGTCACTTTTCTATTTCGTGTATCAGTCTTTGTATTGTTTGACTTTAAGAAAGAATTCTGACTGAGAATGATTAGTATGGTATAGATTAATATATGTCATTTTTCTGTTTCATGTGTCATCCCGTCATTTAGCATTTATACAAGTTAATACCTAACACAGGAACCTATTGGCAAAGATTCAATCATAAAAATAAGACTAAAACCAGCTGGTGATAATTATCTGGTCCGCCGCATAATTATGTCACACAAGTATATATATCTGAATATGGCATTGCACGGTGCTCACCATAAATTGTTCATTGTCATGCAGGAACTATCTTCTGGTACTACTGAAAAGAATACAGAAGGACTACTGGCTGATGAACGGGATAAACATACCAACTCAGATGACCATCCACTGGCACTGCAACAAGCTGAAGAACAAAACCAGTTGCATGATAATGTGGAAAACAATGAAACGCTAAGCCACAATACCAGCAGCGGAACTGATTCGGACCACAGCTCAGGGAGCGACTCAGATAGTGAAATCGGAAAATACTCTTATCCTAAAATTGAGCTATTGGAGACTGCAAAACAACCAGAGCCTGGAATGAAATTTCAAACCCTTGAAGATGCGTACGGATTCTATAATGCTTATGCTCTCCTAAAAGGTTTTGAGGCAAAGCGCGGTACAAATTACATGAGAAAGAAGTTTCACCTCGTATGCAACAGGAATGGTAAATCAAAGGCAACTCAGGACCTGATCAGGAAGCGGAAGAGAAAATCTATAGAGAAGACAAATTGCCAAGCAAAGGTGATAGTGAAGCTCAATAAGGGCCAATGGGAGTTCACAACAGTTCGTAATGAGCACAACCATCCGCTATGCCCAAGCGCTTCCCTCACAAAATTCTTCTTGAGCCACAAACACATATCAGCTGAAGAGAAGTCGTTTCTTAAAATTCTGCAACGAACTAGGATACCTCCCACTAAAGTGATGAAGATTTTTAAGAGAATGAGAGGCGGTTCTGGAAACATACCATTCAAGAATAAAGATCCGATCAAATCACTTTGTGCAGAACAACATAGAAAAAAAACTCAGATGTTGAAAGAACGTTAATGTACTTGAAAGAACTGGAGCTTCGTAATCCGGTTTTCGCTACACAGAGCAAACAACTGGAGACAACATAGTTCAGAGTATTCTCTGGACTGATGAGAGATCGAGGATGGATTATGAGATTTTCGGAGATTTCTTGTCGTTTGATACTACCTATACCACAGAATGGCATAATATGCCATTTGCTCCTATTATTGGAATAGATAACAATGGGAGAACCCTCTTGTTTGGATGCGCCTTGTTACATGATGAGAGTGCTGAAACTTACAAATGGATGTTCCAAACACTTTTGCATGTGATGGGAGGAAAAATGCCAGGATCAATTATTACAAACCAGGATGAAGCTTTGGCAAAAGCAATTGCAGAAGTCATGCCACAAGTAAGGCACAGGTTTTACAAATGGGATGTAATGGGGAAAGCACAGGAAAGGATAGCAGCCTTCATGGCAGAAAGAGGCAACATAAAAGCAGAGCTGGATAGCTTGGTTGACAACTCACTGACAGAAACAGAATTTGAAGAAGGGTGGGGTGCACTCATTGAGAGATACGATGCAAGTGAAAACGAGTACCTACAACTCATGTGGCAAACGAGGAAAAACTGGGTGCCTGTTTATTTCAGACACGAGTTCTATCCATTTGTCGAACCACATGGACGTTGTGAAGGGATGAACTTATTATTCAAAGACTACGTGGTTGCTACCGACAGAATAGAGAAGTTCATCGAAAGGTATGAGGAGATACAAAAGAAGATACTAACAACGGCCGACGAAGATAGACTGCAAACAGGAACTTTACCCTCATGCTTCTCGTTGCAGCCAATAGAAAAGCATGCAGCTAATATTTACACAAAGCAGATATTTCTGAAAGTGCAGAGAGAACTTCTCCATTCTACCGCGTTTAACGTGCAAGAAGTACAAAGAGGTTCTGTTTACCGCCTGAACAAGGTTTTCAACTATGAGAATCCAGAGTTTGATAGAAATAGCTTTGAAGTGCTAGTTGAATCTGGCACCAATGCGTTCAAATGCCCTTGTGCAAAGTTTACCAGGGACGGGATACTGTGCTGCCACATATTCAGACTTTTCACACAGTTTGGAATCAATGAAATACCAGGGCACTACATCGTGCCTAGATGGACTTACAAATTCAAGGAAGAGAAGGCAAAACAGTACAAGGAAAAATGCTTAGAGAAGACAGACAGTACAACGAGATATGCGACGTTTATGAGTAAAATGGCCGACCTTGGCAAAAAAGTATGCAGCGATGGCGCAAAATACCACACATTCATGCTTGAATTGGACAAGATTCAGGAGAACTTTGCAATGGCCGAAGGAGAACATCCTGAGAATAATGACACTTAGACAGCACGTGTCGTGGAGAAGAGCAGGCAACAGAAACATCGGCTTCACTGCACCATGTATACTGCGTCTGACATCCGTGAATCAAGATGTGCAGCAGCAATAGTCCCTAGAGAATTAATTAGGAGGATGCTCATGTTTATTTACTTTTGCTAAGGATAAGAGATAAGAGTCGAGAAGAACTAGATAGTCTGTGCGTTCATCTGTTAGATAAACGCTTGAGTTGTACTTCGTGAATCTGTTTGCCCCAGCAGTTCATGTGATTTTTGTACAGTTTGTGCTAAATCGCGACACTCTAATTTGACAAGTCTGGGATAAGTTTGATTCAGCATCTTGCTTATAGTTCAGTTTTCATGATACCTTTTCTTTGCATGTCCCTCATCTTTCTTCTTATAGTTCAATTTTCATGATCATTTCAGAAATTTAGCCTAGTCTATTTGGCATCACTAACGAGGATTGAGAAATTTCATCAGCGATATCCATCTCTCGGACTCTATACTTTGGATTGAATTCATTACAGCATCGGATACTCGCACAAAAACCCGTCAGTTTTGAGTTCTGGGAGCCGTAAAAAACGACCAAACAGAAGCACAAATGGAGTTTGTACTCAATTTATTTAGTAGAGACTTTTGCCTCCCGAGCTAGTGCTCCCTCCAATTTAAGAGATTCGAAAATTTTATTTATAAGTTTCAAAAATTCTGAAAACAAATTCGGGTGTAGCCAATAGTATATCCCACGAACGAGCAAAGTATCAACTCCAACTACTTTGTATTTTGAACTACACAAAAATGGCAAAGTGTGATCTAAATATGCATATTTTCAGATCTCTAAGTTTTACCATATGTTATGTTTGTGTAGCCCATAATATAAAGTTTTTCAAATTGAAATTGTATATGGGATACACCATTGGCTACATCCACAAAAAACTTTCAGAATTTTTGGAAACTCAAAATATAATTTTTGAATTTTTTTAAGTGGAGGGAGCACTGAAGCTCGAGAGCAAAGAACACTTTCCGATTTATTTATGCGTATACCCAAAAAAAGAGGTTCCACAAATTTAAATTTGTATTAGGTGGTTTTTGAGCGTACGCAAAAATCCCAAAAATGTGGCGGAGGGAAACTTTAGGATACTTCCTCCTTCTCCTCCCTCACCCACCTCTATTGCCACCCCCACTCCACCTCTGGCTGCCACTCGCCCTTTGCGCCGATGGATCCGCGGCCAAATCCACCCTACCCCTACCGATTTTCGCTACCTTCATGCCTTCCCGGGGATGTCCCCGCGCAAGCTCCCCTCATCGTTGCCACTTCGACGCCATGTTCTCATGGCAAAACTCCGCGTTACCAGCTCTCGGCTCACGCTAGATTGAGGTCCCACGCATTCCGGTTCCACACCAGCGCAACGACAGGCGCCACCTCCGCACCTGCCAGTGGGCAGTTCAGTTGGTGTTGGCTGACCGGTGATGCTGCTGACAGGAGCGTGCCTGAGGCTGTCGCCCCCACCTGCCGCATCGCCCTTTCCCTCCCTCCTCCCTCCCCCACCTCACATGTGGGTCACCGACAATGATTGGGAGACTGGTAGCTCACGTACCCAAGCCTCCCCTCCCGTGTGCTAGTGGCTCATTGGCAATGATTGGGTGGCTAGGAGCTCATGCGAGCTCCCACTGGTACTCCCCAACTCGAGCTGTAATCGCCCCTTGAACGACGGTGGTGCCCACGTGGCGTCCCGCTGAGAGTGACTACGAGGTGTTTGGTGAGGGCGATTCCTTCTTGGAAGCTCGACAAGAGATAGAAGGAGGAGAGCTACGAGACGGAAGATCTGCCAAGTGCACGACAAAATGGGAGAAGAAGCAGCTACGGCGGGAGCATGCCAAGTTCGAGCTTGCGTGTCGTTGCTCCATTTGGACCCCGTGGTCGAGGAGTACGCCGTGATGGATGAGATGGCACATGACGACACTTACAAGGAGGACTCCGCTGCCTCCTCTTTCCAAGCCACGAGTCTTCGATGCCACCAGAAGGAGATATGTTTAGTAGTCTTTTAGTTTTAATTGATCTAGTCTTGTGTTTGAACTTATTGTTGATCATGTGTTTGATCGATATCATTTTATGTTGAAGTATGTGTTTGCAATGTTTGAATATGTGCTTGATCGACGGTTGTTTGAATTATATGTGTCTCTATGCGTTTGTTTAAGCGGGTAACACAAGTTTAAGTTGGATAGAAAAACATTTTTAACTACAAGTTTTTGTGTATCTGTTATGACATTACTCAAGAATCGTTTTGAGTATGAGATTTGTGAGTATATGCTAGAGACACTCTTATGGATTGGCAGGTACGGTTTTGTGGAGAAATTGCTAGGGTAGCTGTGACTGTGGTAGGTAGGACTGGAATTAAAACTCTAAACTCGCGAGTTAAATGAGTAGCCGGCTTGACTCGAACTCGTTGTCAAACGAGCCAAACCAAAGTTTCATTTTAGATCGTAATCGAGTGCGAGTTAAACGAGCCGATTTCCCGGGTACTCGTTTAACTCATTTAACTTGGTTAAAAGAGTCTGACATTCATTCTCAAAAAAAAAAAGAGTCTGACATTCTTATCTTAGTGAACAATTGTTCTTGATTATATTTATTTATCGACTACAAATTAGTTGCTTGTGTCATATTATCATCGATTGTTGGGATGATTGTATCATACATGCCCAAATAATTAAACAAATATTTATACGAGCTATGATATTTCTTACTGACAATTTTATCAAGCTAAACGAGTAGCTCACGACTTTTGCGAGTCTGAGCCAATTTTCATTTAGACTCGTTTGTCAAGGGCCCTTTTGAATTAAAGGAATTTCATAAGATTTTTGTAAGATGAGAATTCTTAGGATTTTTCTACGTTGCCGTTTGGCCATTTGATTTGTAGGACTGAATCATATAGAAAATAATCTCATAGAAATTTTATAGTGTAAACTTCATAAGAAAATAACATGAGCTTCAACGTAATGAAAAATTACTTCACCATAATCAAAGGGAATTGCTATTCCCAATTCTAGAGATTTTTTAATCAAAGGGAATTGCTATTCCCAATTCTATAGATTTTTTATTCCTACATTTTTTCTATGTTATGAATCACCAAACTAGTCGAGACGAGCCAACTCGTTAATTAAACGAGTCGGGCTGAGCTGGATGGGCTTGAATACCAAGCCTACTGGTAGGTGTATTTTACTCACGAACATAAGGGAAGAGCAACCCAAAAAGAAGGGAACTCTGCACCCAAAAGAGTTAACCGGTGGACGTTTATACTCCATAGCGCAAGGGTTTGGGAGCAACGCAGCACAACACAAAGGGTTACAGAAGCAACGCAGCGCAAGAGATCCCTCCTCCACTTCTCCCCGTCCTGCATCTCGTTTCTCTATCCAGCAGGCGGCCGCCGCAGCTCTCCTCCGGAACCTCCCATCTCAACACTCCAACGGTCGCCGTCCAGACCCAAACCCTCCTCTCCTCTCCTTGCTCTAGCATCCAGCCAATCCCTCTCCTCTCGTCCCGCCTTGGGTATCTGGATCTAGTCCCCTCCGCGGCGCGCCGGCGGATATTTACAAGGTACACACACAAAAGACCCAAAATTTATCCTTTCTCTTATATCGTAATTTCTTTGATCGCCGGACCCCAAAATCAGAAGTAGTGAGCTACCGATATGCACGACGTATCCGTAGATGAAGTGAAATGGTTACCGCTTGTCATGACAGGAATGGTTACAGAATTGGACAACCCAGGAGCAGACATCGCAGATCAATCTGCAAAGAAGAGGAAGATACACATTGTAGCTGGCGATGAAGGTTCCCCTGCACCGAAGTCGCCTACAACAAAGGTATCGACGTACCATATCTGTATAGTGTTTCTGTGCATTTGTCAGTTAAAAAATACTAGTGGGCAACCTGTGCGTTCCACACGATTGTTTATGGAATGTTAAATACCCGCATTATGTGTATCATATTTTTATTTATTTAGTGGCCTTTTGGTCTTTTTTTATTTAGTGGCTTGTTGACAATGAAATCTAAATGTATTCGATATGTTGCATTTAAGTAAATAGAAATAGTACTTCTATGCTAGTTGGTTTATCTATTCACATGGGTTTTCTTTCGATAGTAGGCAACACTCACACCTCAAAGCCATGCGGCGTATGGCAACTTTCTAATGTTGTACCATTGCTGCCCTAGTTTTGGATAGGCACCTAGTGTTCAGTGTGTTTGTGTGTTGTTTTTGTCCAAATGTGAGTACCACATGCAACGAATAAAATAGCGCGCTATTTCCGGTTAATAGCACGATATAGCTTATTTGGAGAGGCTACGCTATATTTAGCCTCAAGTTGACGCTACGACGCTATTTACGTTTTATACGCGCTAAACCACGCTTAACGTGGTAACGTTATAGCTACGCTAACAAAAAGGCTGGAAATAACGTTAGGTGATGATGATGGTGCGCAATCTGGTGGTTCTTATAGTTATTCTAAAGATGATATCAATGATTCTGATTAAAGTTTAGAACAGTTTGTCTTTTAGTATATTAGTTTTTCATGTTTTTAAGCCTCATATTTTTATTTGTGCCAAAATATGGTTACCTGGTTATTCATGTATTGCTTTGCACAAGTTTTTAGTGCTGAAATTCTTAATATTTGGGCTATTTCTCGCATTTTTTCATCACGCTATTTTGTATGTAACTTCGCTATATCACGCTATATCTTATATAGCTTCTAGAAGAGGACCACGCTATTTTTGATAGCACGCTATTTTTTTCCTTGACCACATGTCTCGGAAATTTTTGGCAGAATCAAATCTTGGCTTGGTTGTGCTGCAACTGTACTACTGTAGTAACGACAGCACTAACTTTGCAGAATTACAAACTAATTTTGCAAATAATACCTAACAACTGAATGGTGTTGCCGTGGCGTAATACTTATTTCTCGCATCAGGGCTGTTATGTATTTTGTGTTGTTTGAGTCAGAGAAAGAATTCATGTCCAGAACAATTAGTGCACCAGTTTTTGTGGTGTTTCGTTTCAAGAAAATTCTGCCAGAGAACAATTTGTTTTGTGTACTTTATGTCAGTTTTCTATTTGACAAGTCATCTTATTACACATCACTAAAATAAATTAACTGGAACTCATGTATACGGCAGATGGAGTCTCCTTCTCAAGTAATCACAATTCTTGTATCTGGCTTTAAACCTACCTCATTTTTTCTAATGTTTGTTAATCTGACCTATTTTAACTGGTCCAACCAGATAGACAGTCAGATGTTTTTCTTTTTTCTCCCATTAATATGGTATTTCCAAGGAGGCTGTAAGTAGCATAGATATAGATATAAAGTAGATAAATGTCTTCTACAATTATCAAATTAATTGTGGCTGTATTTCACAAAAAAATATTGCAGGCCAGTAAAAATGCTGTGGAAACAATGATGTTTGCAAGTGAGTTGAGTAAGGTACTTAAGCAACAACTTTGTCATTTTTTCAGAATGAATTCATGCCTGGTATTAGTTAGGAATAAATAATACCTAACGCAGGAACCTGTTGGCAAACAATCAATGAAAGAACAAAGATCACAACCAACAGGTGATAATCATCAGGTATGCAAACCAAACAAAACATAATTATGGCACTTGAGTTGAAAATTCCCAATACGACATTCTATAGTAGCTTATCATTGTCGTGCAGGAAATATCTTCAGATAGTATTGAAAAGAATACATATGGACTATTGGCAGATGAAGTTGATAAGGAAACCAACTCAGTCAACCATTCACTGCAGCAAGCTGAAGAACAAAACCAACTACATGTTAACGCAGAAAACGATGAAATGGTAAGCAACAATACCAGTGAAAGTGATCCAGACAGCAGCTCGGGGAGCGACTCAGAAAGTGAACTAGGAAAATACTTTTATCCTAAATTTGAGGAATTGGAGACTGCAAGAAAACCAGAACCTGGAATGAAATTCCAAACTCTTGAAGATGCGAACGGATTCTATAACACATATGCTCTCCTAAGTGGCTTTGTGGCAAAGCGAGGGTCAAATTACAGGAGAAAGAAGTATCACATCGAATGCAACCGGAGTGGAAAACCAACACTGACTCAGGACCTGAACAAGAAGAGGAAAAGAAATACTGTAGAGAAGACAAATTGCCAAGCAAAGGTGATAGTTAAGCTCACTAAGGGGCAATGGGAGTTCACAACAGTTAGGAATGAGCACAACCATCCACTATGTTCGAACCCTTCCCTCACAAAATTTTTCTTGAGCCACAAGCACATGCCAACTGAAGAAAAGTCGTTTCTAAAAGTTCTGCAGCAAAGTAGGATACCTCCCAATAAAGTTATGAAGATATTTAGGAGAATGAGAGGCAGTTTTGGAAACATACCATTCAAGAGGAAAGATGCGACCAGTTTACAGTATGCAGAACAACAGAGAACCGAAAATTCAGATGTTGAAAGCACACTGAAGCACTTCAAAGAATTGGAGCTGCAGAACCCATGTTTTGTCTATGCCAAGCAAACAGATGAAGACAATGTAGTCCGTAGTATTTTCTGGACAGATGCAAGGTCGAGGATGGATTATGAAATATTTGGAGATTTTGTGTCGGTTGATACTACTTATACCACAAATCGGCATAATTTGCCCGTTGCTACCATCATTGGGATAAATAACCACGGGAGAACCGTCTTGTTAGGATGCGCCCTGCTACAAGATGGGAAAGCTGAAACCTTCAAATGGATGTTCCAAACACTTTTGCAAGTGATGGGAGGAAAAATACCAGGATCAATCATAACAAACCAGGATGAAGCTATGGCAAAAGCAATTGTAGAGGCCATGCCACAAGTAAGGCACAGGTTTTGTAAACGGGATGTGATGGGGAAAGCACATGAAAGGATAGCAGCCTTCTTGGCAGCAAGATGCAACGTAAAAGCAGAGCTGGATAGCTTAGTTGACAACTCACTTACAGAAATAGAATTTGAAGAAGGTTGGGTTTCACTTATGCAGAGATACAATGCAAGTGAAAATGAGTACCTACAGTTCATGTGGCGAATAAGAAAAATCTGGGTGCCTGTTTATTTCAGACATGATTTCTATCCATTTGTCCAGTCACTTGGATGTGGCGAATGCACAAATCTATTATTTAAAGACTCTGTGCTTCCTAAGGACAGCATAGAGAAGTTCATCGAAAAATATGCGGAGATACAAAAGAAGACGATAGAAATGGACGATGAAGATAGACGGCAGACAGGAACTGCACCTTCATGCTTCTCATTGCAGCCAATAGAAAAACATGCATCTGATATTTACACAAGGCAAATATTCCTGAAAGTACAGAGGGAACTACTCCATTCTACAGCATTTAATGTGCAAGAGGTACAAAGGGGGGCTGTGTACCGAGTGGAGAAAGTTTTCAACTACGAAAACCCAGAGTTTGATAGAAAATGTTTTGAAGTGCTAGTTGAACCTTGCAGTAATGCTTTCATATGCCAATGTGCAAAGTTTACCAGAGATGGAATATTGTGCTGCCACATATTCAGACTTTTCACACAGTTTGGAATCAATGAAATACCAGGGCAATACATAGTGCCCAGATGGACTGACAAATTCAAAGAAGAGAAGGCAAAACAGTACAGGGAGAAATGCTTAGAGAAGACAGACAGTGCAGCCAGATATGCCATGTTAATGAGTAAAATGGCTGACCTTGGCAAGAAAATATGCGGTGATGGTGCCAAATGCGACACATTCATGCTGGAATTTGACAGTATTCAAGAAAAATTGTTAATGGCACAAGGAGAAAATCCACAGAACAGTGACAGTTAAGCATCATGCTTTGTGGACTGGCACAGGAAACAGAAGCATTTATCTACTCTTTGTCCAGGTTCAGGTGGATGCTCTTGTCCAGGATGAAGGGAATTGTAGTTAGCATGTTTAGTTTAGCTAAGTAATTTAGATATAAGAGTTCAGGAGAACTGGATAGGTTAGTCTATGCGTTGGTGGTCTCTTAAGGGTGTAGATAGGGTTCATGAGCTTATTTGTGCCAGCAGATCATGTGGTTTATGCAGCATTATTGTAGCTAATGCTGAGGAGGTTGAGATAACTTTGCATGTTGTTTTACCTTTTGTTAGCATGTTCCTCTTCTAGCTTGCTGCACTCCGCCTAGATGAACATTTCAAATGTTCAGTCTTCAGACCTGAGTTACTTTGATAAAGAAACCAACAGGGATTGAGAAATTTCATCCTTTTATGAATATTCATATGCATCTATATATTTTGGATCATATTAATTTTGTGGTGACATATGGTGCGATCTGGTGGAAATTTTCAGATTGCCAACTGACTGGAGAAGTCTGCATGAAAACCTCTCTCTCTCTTTTGTCGAGAAAATGCAAAAGACTTTTCCGTTTCATTTCAAAAAGTAGAGTTTACGCAAACGGAGCTTGGCTCTGATGGTTGGGTTCCCTGTGGTGGAACCAGCCCACCCAGGTTCAAGTCCTAGACTTGGCATGGGCGTTTGCATTTACCTGGATTTATTCCAGGATTATCCGGCGCTATTCTTTCAGTGGTAGGTGACGTGCCCGTCAACAGCGAGGCGCCTGTGGTGACTTCGTCAACCTCAAGATCTGCCGGCTCAGTCCTTCAGAGGTGCTCATAGGGGTAGGGTGTGCGTGCGTGCGTTCATAGGGGTGAGTGTATGTGCGTATTTGTGAGCGTCTGTGTTGTACTGTGTTCTCAAAAAAAAAAAGTAGAGTTTACGTTACATCATTAAGGTAAACTAGTGAACGATCCCATGTTTGGGGAGACCAGATCGCCTATTGAAGGTTGGGCACCTTCGAATACACAATCGGACTCTTTACGGTGAGAGCAACTCCACCGGTAGCCTCAATACGGTGTCCGGCATTTCCTACGCCATACACCTATTGGGAGTGCCGGACACGATTGTCGGATACACGAGACTATGCACCCAGTGGTAGTCCCAAACTCCCAATAAAACGGGACACTTTAGTTTTCTTTCTTTCTTTTTCTATATTGTGCATTACCACAAGCAGGTCTTGGGCATCGGCTGGGCCTACGAGACGCCGTAGTGCCGCTTCTCTCCTGCGCGGGCTCGACACCAAGTGCGTGGTGTGCCTCGCTACCGCCAAACCACCGGCGACTAAGTAGCAACTGCTAGAGGTGGCGGATAAGGAGGTGGTCATTGGCTTCAAGTCCAATTCCAAGTGCCGCGTCGATCCCTGCCTCCGGTCGCTACACCCATTGTCACGCGCCGAGCACTTGGTGCCGCTGCATGTGGCTACGCGAAGGGCGACTGTGGAGAGGTGAGAAGACGTGCCAAAAGCGTTGGCGGCTTGTGACAAGGAGCTCGTCTAGCGCGTAGACAGGATGCGGCCGAGCGGAGAAGCACCACGTCGGTTCCTCCCGTCGACCATGGCACGAGGACGGCGGCGGTCTCGGCGACGACCACCATGGATGTGCTCCTCAGGGGTGGCCGCGTCGTGGGCGGGAGAAAGGGGTAGGTGGGAAGAAAGAGATAGAGTGGATAAGGAGAGAGGGGGTGGGAAAATAAAGAGGTTCGTGGGCTGCTGCTGAGGTGTAGTTTGTTGTTGGGCATGTCCGGGACTCCCAATAGGGTCCCAAAGTGTAGGGGGGTGATGGTGAATCTCAAAAGAAAAAATGTAGACGGATGGGGTAGGAATGCCGAACATTCTATTGGGGTTGTCCGGACTGATTTTGTGAATTGGAAACTCCACTGCAAGGAGCAGCGGCGGTGTTGCCAGCTAGGATTTTTTTTTTGTCCAATAGGATGTTTTTTGCTGAAATTTTTGTGTTACATTCGGTCGATTTTTGCTGCAAATAGTTTTTTTTTTCTTCAATGAAGCAATTGCGCGATAGGGGGAGGTGCTCCTTTCTGTTAACATAACCAAAATCTCTTATTTTGAATGATGCCCTCGGGATACCAATAAAAGCACATGCGCGCTGGATATATGTGTCCATTTAGTAGAAGAGAACTTCAGTTTCATGCGGATTTCAGATTCGAAACATGAAAACAACTAGATTAAACACTTCCGAGCTGTTACCAGTTATAACAAAAACCCTTAGCGACAGTACCTCAATTTCTATGGCCCCAAACACAAACAAGAAACAGATGGAAGTTCATCCCAATCAAAATTATTTTTCTATCACTCTTTCTCTTTATCGAGACATAATCAAAACAACATTTTTCCTCGACCGAGCCGAGTCAGCACCTCCCGTGCTTCTTCTTTACTGGCGCTCCTCGTCGTCGGAATCGCCGTCGTCAAGATCCTCGTCGTCGAAGTCGCCGTCGAACTCCTCGTCGCTGCCCATGTCCTCAAACTCGTCATCATCCTCCTCCTCCTCGTCGCTGACAGCCGCCTTCGTCTTCCGAGCCCCGCCGGCGTACCCGCGCCGGGCACAAAGCGCCGCCGCCGCTGCAGCTGCGGTTGGCTGGAGGGACCAGCGCGTGCCGGCGTTGAACACCGCGGTGGAAGGCAGAAGAGACGCCACTGCCGTTGGGCGGAGGCCGAGGAAGCGAAGCGGCGGATGGCCAGGGACGCGACCCTTGCGGCGGCGCGCTGCATGGCGTCGATGTGATGTGATGTGATGTGATGCGTGCGGCGGGGGTTGGCGGAGGGTGGCGGCTAGGGTTTCGAGCGTGTCTGTCTTGGGTTACGGTGCGAGGTGGGTTTTTAATGGAGCTGGAGGGCACGAGATGCGAGGTGGGGAGATTCGAGAAACCAGAGCGCCGCCGCCGCCCGGCGGCTTGGCTTTGCCTCATCGACGTATGTGCATTTGTTTCTTCTTTCGCGTTAGGGCTGGTAGTGCAATTTGGCATGGGCCAGAAACATCAACCGTTGAATGAAGCATTGGTAAATGGTGGCCCAAGGCGATGGATAACTCTTTTTTTTTTGTGAATTGTGAGGCCGGAAGTTCGCTCCCTGCCTCACTCGGACGTGAGAAAAAAAACACGAGCTCGGCCCAGATAAAGATGATGTCAAACTTTAGTTTTACCAAAAAAAAGAAAATCTACCCAATAATATGGCTTTCCATGTTCGCCGGACGCATAACCATTTTGACGCCCGACCATTGTAAACAACATAATATATACCACAAAAGTAAACATATGTCATTTGTATTTGAAATAAGCTTTCAAAGGTGTAATTTCTATGTAAAGGAACTCGTTGATACCTTGTTTCATTTGTCTTCTTCGAGTAGAGGATGGAGTTTGACTGGGTGAGGGTCTGGGATAGGATGGACATGGCGAGAATAAATTTGGAGAAGAGTCAGAAATAGACGAAAATAGAGTTGGGAAAAGAAAAGACAATTGAGTCCTTGGAACTTGAGAAAGACAGATGATGAAAGCAACAAGTGGTCGATGAACATGAATAAGGAGATCAACAAGCGCAAAAATTGGGGTCTCGACGTGCGTTCACGGAGTCATCCATGAGGCTGGTAGTCGACGTCAAAGAGTGTGGCGAAAAGTGACAGCGAATCTCTTGATGCGGGATTGACACGGGAGATTTTACCCAAGTTCGGCCCATTTGTATAGAGCTAAAGACCAATCTTGCTTTGTGTATAATGTCCTCAGAACTTGTCTGCGATCTGTGCGATTGAGAGATGTCTCCTAGATGAATCCCAAGCCATGTCCTATATAGTGGCATGGCTTGGTTACAAATGATGGCATTGATAATGCATAATTTTAACGCCGACCAGTGTCACACCGATAATGCGAAGTTAATCCCTAGTGGCACCATCTAGTAATGCAACGCTTGATTGCTTGGTAATATCAGTCTTGATTGTGTGTATAGGAACTGGTTGTCTTCCGCCCTGACACTTGATGAGGCTACCGGCTCGACTCCTCGCTGGAGTCGATATCTCCAAGCGGGAATTTGACTCCAGTCGGTGCAGGGTGACCTCTTTGTTCTGGTCGTGGGCTTATCGAGCTTTTTGAACTTCACCGCTTGACTTGCTCCACTTATCAGCCTGATGGGTCTACCTGGTATTTGTCCCGCCATCTGGGGAGTTTGATTCATTATTATATCGTCTTGTATGAACCGTTGAAATTTGTTTTAGCTTGTGTTGAACTGAGACATTTTTGTTTGCACTCAATTGTTAAATTGGTGATGAATTGCGTGCTATATGGTGATTGAGTCGTACATGTGTTTCCATGGATTTGAAGTTTGGCCGAGTGGACAAATGGGGGTGGCCGGCTACTGTACTGCGGTACATCCGGACGTATCCATGAACATATAGAGGGTTAATTTAATCATGTCCGGTGAGATGCTCTATAATTAATTGGCATTTCTATCGATGAATGAAAATTTTAGAAATTCCGACTTGCCCGCTACAAATTATGGAATACGTGGAAGTGGAAATTAGCAAAACTGGCAATAATTTATAGATGCCATACATACTCTTTGATGCACACAGCACACTACATACATTTAAGTACAATAAATTATATATTGGCTTATACGATTTTAGTAAGAAAAGGAGAAGAGAACAATGATAGATTGATAGATCATCATGCATGCTGTGCATGCATGTGAGAACAATGAATATGTTGTAGCTACAAGGCTAAAGGCTCCAAGCATCAGCATGGATCTGAACACATATTAACTAAGCCTTGGGCGCCTCCTCCTGGGCCTTCGCCGGCTCCGGCTCGGACGGAGTAGCAGCTTCTGCTGCGGCCTCAGCGGCCGGCGCTGCACTCTCTTCCGTGGCCGGCTCGGCTGCGACAGAAACAGCCTCCTCAGAACCCTCAACTTGGGCCACTACTTCGTCTTTCTTCTCCTCCGCCGCATCTTCTTTCTCCTCTGCCTCCTTCTCGGCAGCGGCCGGAGCTTCCCTGGGTGTCTCCTCGGCGCCAGGGAGCAACGTGGCGACCTTGTCGAAGGTCGCGAAGAGCGGGCTGGACAGCAGGGCCGGACCCACCTTGGTGATGCCCTCGCTCACTTGTTTGGCTCCAGGGAAATCTGAAACCAGTAAATATGAATCAGCAGCATTCAGCAACAAATGCTATATTGAGTAGTAATATTCAGGTATTTTGAACATTTTATATTCCTATGTTGGCAAGATCTTCTATGAACTTGGTGACGCCTGCAGAGTTCTTCTTGATCCAGGACACCTTCTTTTCCTTGATCAGAACTATAAAAAAACACGTGCAAAATTATGTTATTCTTCCGTAGGTTTAAAACACATGACATGGCACATGGGCAGGGCATACACAAAATGGCATTGCTCATGAACCAAACCCAAGACTAGACAAAAGAAACTGAAAAAGGAAAGCACACGCATGAATATGCAGCCATAACAAAATCATCGGTTATATCATATCAGTGTTTGTAGTCTTCCCGGACGTGCAAATACAGGCAACCAAACTCATGCACCATCACCATGGGAAGTTTCCAAGAAATGATACGTACGTACCTTGACTGCGGCGGTAGCAGACTCGTAGATCTCGAGCACCATAGGCTGGAGATCCGCCTTCTTCTCCTCGAACTCGACGTTGATCGCATCCTAGAAGTTAACCGATGATATAGTCATAGTCAAGAGATGAAGATATCATCCTACGTCAAAGTGGAGCTTGAGTTGAGGGAATGATCGCTCAATGTACGCACCTTCGATTCGTCGAACGACTTGACGAGCTCGGCGGCGGCGGCGGCTTTCTTGCCGGCGCTCTTGGCGAAGACGGTCTTCACCTTGGGCAGCACTTGGACTTCCAGTAATCCATGCTGGCACGAGAGCTCGATGTGTCGAGCCCTTTCTCGGTTGCTAGCTTGATATGCTCTCTGGCGACTAATAGGGGAGCTGCTCAGCTGGAAAGACGTACGAGAGAGAGGCTATGGTTGATTGGCAGCCTCCAAATGAGGACGTGAACTGGAGGCTCTGCTTTTGCAGTCTTTAATGGTGGCCAGTCCAGGGACGCTCTTAGCTGTAGTTATCGAAGCGGCTGTGCTGGCATGGTGCCACCACCTACAAGGGTTCTGGCATTGCAGGAGTGCCACCGGCCGGCAGCTAATAATTCAGCGGGATTCCGACAATCTCTGCCAGCGGAGACGCAGAGGTTACTGATGATTTATTGTCACGATGCATGCATAGACGCGCGCCTAAGATATTGAACAAAACGGGAAATATTGCCTCATTTTATTAAAAA